>JAVTVY010041193.1:0-19142 GCA_036873755.1 Hanleya hanleyi
CGGACATGAGAGATTTTGACATTTTTGGTCAGGTTGAAATTTTTAAAAAGGCACTAAATTGTCAAGGGCGAATTATTTCATCTCAGAAAGATAGAAAACACAACTAAACACAAGAAAATATGATTATTTCTTTGAATTAACTCGAAAAAATGACTTTGTGGTGGAAAATTGACCAAAAATGTAGTGGATTTCTTGAAGTAAAATTTGAGAATTGAAGAAATGTAGTGACTGTTTAACTCACGAATAAAGTTGATTCATCTCTTCGTTGAGGTCAAACAAGAATGACCTACTTGAACTTTTGGGGAAATAGAATGCTACACGTGGTCAAACCAACTGAATTGTTCAGGAAAATGGCGATTCACATTTCTTTCTGCTCAGGTGGACTTCTTCCGGCCTCGATGCATTAACCCTTCACACAAAACTGAACACCTGTCAATCAAAGTCCATCTGAATGAGACAGTCATTCAACATGTTGTTGTTGTTATGTGTTGTTGTTGTTGTTGGCACGTGTCCAGGAGGGTTAATGACATTGAGGTAAGCAAGTTTATGTTGACCCATTCTCATCGACAAACGCTTCCAGAACATGCGATCGGAATGCACAACCATTCAGGTGTGAGGGCTACTCACCAAAATTCACTATATATATACTATCATCTTTGTTGTCTAAATTTCATGTAATTAGACGGATGATCTGTTTTTCCCCGAGTTTGACAAACTTATGAAATCTCGTGCGATTTCTCGAGAAGAAGGCAACAGGATATTAGAGTAAGGCGGCTAGAAAAAGTACATCTCCCGAGAGGTTTCCAAAAATGATTTTCTGTTATGAAACTGACGAATTAAATATTTTGTATTCTAAATATCACCATATTATACTGAATTATGATGCCTCTTTGATGTTTATACACGTTGTGAACGATATCTTCGACATGCCTATTTGAGCGTATGAATATTATTAACATGTGATGGGTCACTGTGTTTGGGAAAGAAGCACGCTGTGTCACTTTCCGACCTGTGTGATTTCAAAGCGCTGAATTCGATTTCTTTGCCAACAGATGGACTTAAAAGTACGTATCTACCTGTGTATTTGTGGAAAAATTGAACTGCATATCTGCTGTAGTTTATTTTCTATTGAATTCTCTTTATTTCCTTGTGACGTCAGTGGCAAAATGGCGAAATTTCAGCGGTGTTTTGTGTTCACGTGTACAGTCGAATATGAAAGTACGGCCACGTGCTTCAGGCGAAATGGATAATTTCGCTCGTAGGACCTCCAAAACTTAGTTGAGTCATTTTATTTATCGTTTTCCTACCCTGTTATAGTATTTATTTCCTGAAAGTCGCTTCACGAAATTCTTTGTCATTTCATTACATTTTTACTTCACAAAGGTATTGAAAAAAAAGAGAAAAAAAAGAGAAATACATTTTTTGTCATATCATGTCTCATGGTATCATTGTGTCATAAAATTTGGTCATTATAATGATAAGGGTCGTTTTTAGAAATTTAGACTTGGCAAAAAATTTCAAAAATGTCAAAAGTCCTGATGATCCTTAAAGGTGTCATATTTTCATAATATTGAAATATGTCAAAACGCTTGTAATGCTCTGAAAGGGTGCAGTTCACCGCCATTCGGCACATGATTCCTCGGTTGGTAATTGTAACAGCTGCTTGGCCGAATGGTTACAGTGTCGGACTACAAATTAAAATAAAACCAACATTTTGGTTCGAATCCACAAATCCCCAAAAAAATATTTTCATTTTTTCCTTTTTCCTCATTTTGGACTTTAAAGTGCAATAGTGACGTGAAATAAAGACAGCGAACCCCTAACGCAAATAATCCCTTATTTTATTATAATTCGTGAACAGAATTGCACACACATAACTCCACACACACACAGTCAGGTCACTTGTTCAGTAGTTGAATATTCTGACGATCCAGCAGAGCAAAAAATTAATTGTTACACATATATAATTTCGTCTTAGGGCAGCGGAAAGTTGTAACTGTGAATTGAAAAGTTATAAGGTTAAACTTGTCTTATATCAAGGCCTTTATTAAGGAAATGCCCTCAACAAATGATGATGCTTGCTTCCCCAAGTGATTATGCATGTGCCAATATGTGTGTGTATCTTTTTTTTTGCAGTTACTTCCTTATTTATTGTTCGCTGAACTTTTGGCAGTGATTTTTCTGTTTTCGAGTCGGTTTATATATGAATATAGCTGATTATTGTTCGTAAATATCTGGGTCGTTCGTGAAAATACTAATGGTAGCTGTATGAGAATATGAACCAGAATTTCCCATTAAACTGGCCTCGCCTGTCTGACAAAGATTTGGGGAATACCTGAGCATTACGTCACAATTTACCGGCCGGCTCGGAGCGAGACAATGGAGCACAGAGAGCGACTCTGAAGGGAAAAATATCCATCTAAAGCGAACACCTCCTTTCTATCACCGACCAGCTGCAGCTGTCCGTCAATCCTCGTTTCAGTCCGGGGAATATGCCGACGCGCGCATTTGGGAGGCAACTCGTGGTTCAACGTGGAATATCTGTGTTGAATAATAGCAGTAATATTCAACGCTCTGCTGTGGCACATGGCAATTATTCAAAGGTAGAGCAAGAACATCATCGCTGAACATCACGTGACAGGCGCTGAACCAATGAAAACATTACGAATTTACATGAGGTATAATTAAAGTGAGCGATATGCAATGAGTAATTTACATGGGAAATGTTATAGACCTCTGGTCTCTCTGATATGACATTCTTAGATTACCTTTACATGCCTCACAACACCCTTTGTGCCCCCCCTCACTTTTTGGTCATGTTCACTGCTGAAGGAGTGAAAAATACACCCAACACCAGGCATATTGTGGATTTAATCAAATCAACTACTGTGAATCAGCGAAAACAAGATTTTGTTAATTAATCAGGTTAACGAAGCTTGCCTGAGCCGTTCTCGAATAACAAACTTTCGTTTAAATTCCCAAGCTGTATAAGCTGCTGTTAATAAATATATCACCATTAGAATGCAGAATAAATTGAAATGGGATGCTTTTGGCAAATATAATCTCTTTTTTGGAGCTGTTCAAACGCCAATATATGGTGGAGAATATTACTTCAAAGAAGTGCTGAAATTGCGCTAGATTGCAGGAAATGAAGCCTCGACTTTCAAAATGTTAACTAGAGGGGGGGGGGGGGGGATGCCCCCGGATCCCCTAAGATTGCCCGTGATGGTAACATTTTACACAGCTGCGGCCCCCACCCAACCCACTTTTGTGGACCTTCTCACGTTCCTCAGGGCGATGAGCAATGAGTCTATAATTCAGGTCATCACCATAAAAACGCCATCACCGTGAGCGCTCAAAGGTTACGGTTGTTTGGAATATAGTGATGGCGCTAATTCTTATTTTCTTGGTGATACTCGTCTGCTTTGAGCCGTGTTTACCGAACTATTCTGTAGAAATGTTTATGAGGGAGAGACATATTCTCCGGAAATGCGTTCATAAAGTTAGACCGCGGTTCGCAGTTCGTTATTCGCGGGGACCAGTCATTCAGCGACTCGTAGCAGCGCCCCTAGCAGCCCCGGCGTCAGATTTTGGATATGAGTATGCAAAGATATAGAGCATGACATTCTCTTTCGCAATGCAGAGTTTGGAGTTCAAAGTACTCATAATAAAAAAAATAATTGCTGGCCTCTTCGAATAACGAACTGCGAACCCCTGTCTAACTTTATGAACGTTCCGGAAATGCATCCGTGTACTATAGTAACCCTTCTTCTCGCTACATTTTCTCAAAGTCTTTATTATATGTCAGTCAATGCTTCGAGTCTCAACAGTGGGGGGCTCCATGGAAAGAAGTAACTCAACCTTCCACCATTCGGGGCCGTCGGTGGCCAAGCGGTCTAAGGCGCTTCGCTGCTGATCGCTAGTCTCACACCGCTGAAGCGGCACGTTCGAGCCCCGCTGGTGTATGCGTGAAAGTTTACCAGTTACTTTTTGAAGGGCGGTGGTTCTCTCCGGGGTACTCCGGGTTCTTCCACCATCAAAATGGCTGCCACCTTTTGAGCGAAACGAGTGTGACGTTAATTCTTCCAAACTCCCTCCACCTTCCACCATTCAGTGTGTATTTCTTGACGATAAAGAGCTTACGCCCTCCGATCTTACATTTGCCCGAAAATCTACAGCAGGAAATGTAATTTCAGCTTTTAACCTGAAAGCTTTAAATCACTTCTCGAATGACGGCTATGCGATACTTCCTCCTTGGTTATGTCACTTGTGGCGTGATAAAAACATCTGGGGAATACCATGGTGGCCCAACACCCTGGCTTCCTTGTTTTCCTGATATGTATTCTTGTCCATTACTTTCAGTCGGTCAAGATTGTGTTGATCCTTTGAAATCCAGGCGTGCGAATACTAGTCTCCAACTTTATACGAGCGATGTACGCTACTCCTGATTTGATGAAGTGACGTCACGAGATTTATTTTTCATCTTGGAACCTGTGCCACTTTTATCACATTATAAGTTTGCGCTTTGATTGCCTTCACTTCATGTACATCTAAAGGCACACAATATATACAAATTGTTCTAAATAAGATTATTATTTCAGAGTACCGGTAAACATGACAATCACGACTTACAGTAAAGATTTCATACTTTGGCTATAGTTTTATATGTTTGGCTATTCAATCATCTTTTGTTAACGTCTAATGTTGGCGCCGTACACAGCGACTATGGTGCCCAAAAGGCGGACGTATTATGTGATGGCGGTTTCCGTCCGTCTGTCCGGTTCTCGTGTCCGGTCTATATCTGGGACAGTTTCCTATCCACAGCTCCAATTTTTGGTGAGTGGATACCCTACGGGGAGACGATGTGTCGCGTACCAAAATGAAGGTCGAGGTCACAGGTCAAAGGTCACTGGCCTAAAAACAGGAAATCACTGAAGTGTTCGTGTCCGGTCTATATCTGTGAACGTTTTCTATCCACAGTTGCAATTTTTTGTGAGTGGATACGCCAGGTGGAGACGATGTGTCGCGTAGGAGGTCGAGGCCAGAGGTCAAAGGTCACTGTTGCCAAAAATCAGGAAATCATTGATCGTTGACAGTTTTCTATCTACAGTTCTAATTTTTGGTGAGTGGATGCCCTAGGGAGGAACGATGTGTTGCATATTAAATGTAGGTCAAGGTCAGAGGTCAAAGGTCAGTGTGATCGAAAAATCAGGAAATCGTTAAAAATTTCTAATTTTTTGTGAGTGGATTCAATAGGCGGAAATGAAGTGATGCATACCAAAATTTAGGTCAAGGTCAAAGGTCACTGACCCCAAAATTAGGAAATTATTAAAAATAACATTTTTTGTGTCCGTAGATACATTAGGGGGACACAATGTGTCACATACCAAAATGTAGGTCAAGGTCAAAGGTCAAGGTCACTGTAACCCCAAAATCGTGAAATTGTTAAAAATCTTGATTTTTTGTGTCCATTGAGAAATTGAGGGGAGACGGTTTGTCATGTACCAAAATTCAGGCCAAGGTCAAGGTCACTGTCGCCCCAAAATCAGGAAATCATTAAAAATCATGATTTTTTGTGTCCATTGATAGATTGAGGGAAAACGATGTGTTGTGTACCAAAATTGAGGTCAACGGTCAAGGTCACTGTGACCCCAAAATCAAGAAATCATTAAAAGTCACATTTTCATATGCCTGTCGAAGACGAGGTCGTGTAATGTGATGTTGCGTTCTGTCCATGCATACATTAACATGTGTTGTCCATGCGATAGCTCTAGTTTCAAGGTATGGATTGGTACTAAACTTTGAGTATACCTTACTCGCATGGCAAAGTGGAGCCATACATATGAGATCAATTTGTCAAAGGTCTAGGTCGCAGTCCCCCAAAACTGAATCAAGCTTAGCTGACCAGGGGTAGAAATATTCAAAATCATCAGACAAATGTCCTGCTGCTCAAAAAAGTTACCGGACATTTTCATCTTTGTCAGGACAAAAGTTATTGTCAGACAAACTGATGTTGATTTGCTTCATTGAACTATTTCTGAGATTTGCTGAACCAGTCACAAATGAATTTCTCAAGCGACCTTTTGCCTTTTACTTTTGGTTTATCTCTCACATATAAACGTATAGAGCTGTAATCATACCATGGTCGATTTTTCTTAAAATCGTCCTTAAAATTTCATGTCGCTCCCACGCTGGATGGCGGTGATGCAGGCAGAGCTTTTGTCTGTACTATTGGGCAATATTTCCGATCTGTCTAATTCCCCTTGGTCGCGGATTTTTTTTACGTAAAGTCAAAGTTTTACAGGCCCGCCATTTTGTCTACCGAACATGAGGTTTCCCTCAATGTACACCTCATTCCGTGTGGCCGACCCGCTTCACCCGACGGCCTATAAATACTTTCAACTGCCTGACAAACAGCCGAGATGTAAAGTGTCATAGACACATGGTAAATGTAGAAGGATGACGTCGATAATTCAGGCCAATCAAAATGTAGGTCACGAGGAATGCCCTTTCAACATTCCATTCCCCAACAACAACAACATCAAGCATGGCGAGTGGACTTTGCACATGAATTCGGGGAATAAAACTAAGATGAAGCGGTTGCCTTTACAAGCGATCTCATAGCAGGTTTTGTATTTTCTAGAGATTCAGGGCTGATAAACTGCGTCGGACAATTGTCTGAGGGACAAACCAATTTTACGTTTTCTTGCCGACAAATCAATGTATATTTCGTTCCCTGCTGACTAAATGTGTTGGAATATTGTTGGAATATTCGAAGTTCTTTCCTCTGCATTTATATGGTATTGTCCTGTGGAGTTGTCTCCCATGTTTGAAACGCTTCATTTAGTTAAACTGTTGTGAAATAAAAACCATACATTTACTAATTTAACGGGGAGAGGAGTCCTTTATGAACTTCACACCTGTTTATTAACTCAAGAACAAAGGTTTACTTCATCACTTTCTTCTTCCTTCATGGAAAATTCTCTCGTCTGAAAGGAATCCATTTGCAGGAAAACTACTATTTTCTTGTGTTTGACTATTGTCGATTTCAGTGTGGGATATGTGAGCTCTCAGCTCTTGCTTCAAGGTCAACTAGTTACCAAGAGTGAAGCTCATTTTAGTTTATCATTCAATATAAGATATGATATATGTGTTACATTCTCATAAGCAAAAAATTGTAGACCTTTCTCTGGATTGCTAGATCAATTGGAATCAAGGTTATTAAACAACCTTGAAATTTGAACCAATGTAATTCCAGATATACGGGCGTATATTGAAGCCCCTTGGGCTCTTGTTCAGGTCAATGCCATCGCTGTGTTATCTTACCACAATGGAGGTTGACTCTGCATACTGACAAGACATGTGAGATGTTAGTGGAAAATTGTGATAATTGAGCGAGTTTTCTTCATACGTGTGCATGAAACTTTGCTTAACAAGTGTAACACTCGACCAAGCATTGTTTATACGAAGTTTATATTATCGATTATTGATTTCCAGGGTTTCCTGGCCCGCCAGTGTTTAACCGGAAGTCACCTTTATAAAAATTTAACTTACCTGTCTTAAACCTGAACTCACCTTTTTTAAATCCATCATTTCCTTATATTTTGATTATTAATATACTGACGCGTATTCTTATTCGAACAGATAAAGGCAGATGGCTGGCGTGCAGTCGGGGCGGACTTCCGGGCACATTTCGACAGCAACTGCGGGTTTCTCCTTTGGAGTATCTCAGGTCAACCACAGTGTCCAAGTTAGTTCATCCATCCCTGCAGACAGTGACTTTTCCCGCCATTACAGATCGGCCGCCGCCAAATACCCGCATTATGCGGATATTTCCTTACGTCTAGGATCTTTTCTGGGCTGGCCCGCAGACAAAGATCAAACTCCACAAATTCTTTCTGAAGCTGGATTCTATTATGCAGGTTAGCTGATGATATCCTTGTTTTAAGCTTGTACTTGTAACTGAGGGTTCACTGTCAGTATTTATGCATCACGCCCAATTTTTTTCGGGCCACCTTAATAAGTTAAGTAGCATCAGTATTCCTGACCAAGAACCAACGTATGCAGAACCGGGTTCAATAGAAACAGTAGTTTTCGCCCACTTGAAGAGAACGTGACTGAGTGTGGAAAGCGAGCAACTATGGAACGTAGAGTAAGTCTACTTCCGGAAATACTCATCAATACATATGCTACACATGCAAATCCATCCTTTCGTTAAACCAAAGAAATCGCCGACAATCTCCTTCTTTTCAAATCTTGAAAGTCTCTATGCTTCTACGCCATCTTAGCCCTTTGCAATTTGGGACCTGTTCCGTTCTGGGGGAGCCCACACCCCTAAATATTTTTCTTATCCCTTGAGCTAGGGGGTTGAATCTTACCACACTAACCCTTGGGTCAAGCTCTACTAGAAAATGTAGAAAAATCCAAGATGGCCGCCATGATAATTTCACAGTATTCACATATTTTGAAACAAGGCATTTTTGGGACGATTTTTCGGTCTGATTTTTCATTTTTTAAAGTATTTTCTTCGTAAAACTTTCATGATAGTAGATAAGCAAATGAAATAAAATACCTTTTGCCAAGTTTCCCTCGCATGCGCAGAAAAGCAGGAATTTGAAAAAAATGATGAAAACATAACTCTTTTCTGGTACCTACGTCCTACGTTCAGTATAACTGTCTCCAGAAGTTGTACAAATTCATGTCATCCATGTTGAGATCAACTTGAAGTAAAACCATTTCGGTGGCTATTATGCTGTTATTCTGAAGCACGTTCAGTTTATGTTGATACTGATGTCTGGCAGAAATGCACATTAGGGAGACAACTGAAATATCCTGTGAAATACAATAATATTTACCAACACAATTTATGTGTCACAAATTACGTATCGCTTTTGACAAACCTAAAGGTATTTAGAATGCTCAAAACATACTAATAAATCAGCAGTTTTACACAAATCTGTACCTTGTTATTCAGATATGTTACTATCTCGTTCATTCTCATTCACTGAAGTTTATATGGACAGCTTCCTTGTTTCAGATTCATGTACTAAAGTCTGTTCGTTTGAATTAATCGTCTACTTTGGAGGTTGTCAGAAATCAATAGTTAACTCTGCATAATATTCTTTCCCCCCCCCCCGCCCCGCCCTCTCCATCCCACCGTGTGAAAAAAACTGAACAGAGTGATAACCATTACTCTGTGATATTTATATTCTATCACGCCTGAAATAACTTATGAATTCTCTCCGTATAGCAATCCAGTATTGTTATTTCTTGTACAGGGGCGCAATTACATTCGAAGAGGTAATAATATATTCGTGTTCGAGTTGACAAAGGTGATGCCATATAGAGCAAAAACAGGCGGTCCGCGGGAGGGTTGTTTATAGCCCTTGCCCATTGATATTGCCGAATAGTAAACCGCACACAAGTCTATGACCATGCACGTCATTATTGATCTTTGTGCCAGTGAACACCAATATATTATGACGCCATCTTGTGTAATTGAGCCTCGGTACATGAACCAACAGTACTGCAGTTTTATATGGAGAGAATTACAAAGTTATTGCAAGCGTCATTTCAGTTCAGTTCGATATACACGCTGCAAATCAGACAATTTATTCAAAGTTAACCATTGATTTTCGACAAGCTCCAAGGTAGACAACTAATTAAAATGGACTTCACCATTGGAAATAAGGAAGAGTTGTAGAATATATATTTTCGTGTTTATGAATGAAAACCGAGCCCTAATCGCTTGTGCATTTCACGACTATTTGCACGAAGATCCATAATGATACTAGTTTCCAATTATACTGTATATACAAACCATTCTGCAAAGACTCGTTGTTTCACCCAGGTTTGCAAGACTGTACGCGCTGTTTTTATTGTGGAGGTGGGTTGAGGAACTGGTTGCTCGGGGATAATCCATGGGTGGAGCATGCCCGATGGTTTCCTGAGTGTGAATTTGTTCGCCAGGAGAAAGGCGATTATTTTGTGGACAATGTGAATCAAGACTACCCTCGTGATAACGGAGAGGTATTTTATTTCATCTAAAATACATAGAATTGACTGGTTTGAACAGCTATGACAAGCCTGGACAATCTAGTCTAGCTGGGGCACACTGACAAGCAGTCGGTGATAATTATTTCAGCCAATATAGTGGAATCAGCTTCCAGTCTCCAGAAATATCACCAAAAAGTCTTGGAGTGTGAACGTTCTCAGAATGTATAGTACAATAAGTTTCACTTGTGAAAAACTGCCTGTAAAGCAAAACACGTCTACATATATTAAGTTCTAGAAATACTTATGAGCAAAATTTTATCCCCCACAGGTCCTGGAGACGGATACTGACACAACAGTCACAGGTAAGTAGACATTTCTATTTTAACTTTGCATTGCTGGTATGTTTAAGATCCAGAGTTATAAGATATCGTTAAATTAATCATATCGAAAACGACGTGTGTCTTGCCACTCAGAGAAAGGATAAATTAATGTTTGTTGAAAATTTACAGATTTAATACCAAAAATAATAACTTATTCATCGTTTTAAAAACATAAGGTGTTAGAAAATTGAAGGACCAACTGAAAAAAGAAATAAACAATTACAGATACAAATACAACAAAACCCACACAGTTACTAATCACGTGTTAAAGAAGTGTGAAACATAAATTAAGTGAATATTAAATTAAATAAAAGGAATCCTGATCAGGTCTAGAACAAGATGGTATAAAGTGGGGGAAAACCAATCTCTTCTATTGCGACTTACAGAATATAAATTATATCTATTATCTATAATATCTATAAATAAAACACATCTATGCAAAAGATAAACGGGGAGATGAAGCATTTGAAATTTCAGAACCAATTTTATGAATAGTTCTGTTCTGAACAAGCGAACCAAGAAAACGCGAGTCTGAAACATAAGGAGAAAGCATATACTGTCTGGAGAAGGAGTGATACGTGAATCAAAACTACTTATTTTATTGTGTTGGACAGACTTGATTCATATGTAAGCAGTACCACCAAATTCGATAAAGCAGTTATAGTATACAAAACATAGGCTAGTATCCTAAAAGAGAGAAGCTGTCAACAATTTCCAATGATATCAAGACATCATGATCTTTCAAAAATAACAAATCCTGATATTAGGATACTCGAATATAACTAATCCCGAGTCGCGTAGTATCAGATGACCAAAATGATAAGTAGTAGCGTGGTTTACATGGGAGACCACTGAACTTTTATATGATGTTATTTTCTAAACTTAATTAAAGGAATAATTGGTATGATCTTGGTAATTGGTTTTTAAGAATTTGAGAAGTTCAAGACGTATTTTATTTTGCCTTATCCATGGAACGATTTTTAAAAACGTTCTACAATTACACAGAACCTTGCTCATCCTGCTTTCAATTAGAACGAGAATGCGGACAAGATGATTCATGCTCGGTAATTTATGAATTTTAATAAGAAATAACTCAAAAGTACATTTAATAAGTAATTTAAAATTTCCCAGTACACCAACGACACCATATGCTTTATTTAATTGGCTCAAGTGATTCTATATGTTGAACATCGGGTCAAAGTTGAAAAACATGAATGCTGTTTTGTTAGGAAATGTGAAAATGGTGAAGAACGACGACCGGATAAAACATTTGACGGAGTGACAGTGAAAGTGTCTGGTCCACTCCCCAGTAGAGAGTTGACGAGAATGACTGCATTTAATTTTTAAAAAAAGCAGCAGAGTTGAACAAAACATGGACAATTTGGATACGGAGAAAAGCTATGATTCCACAAAAATAACCATTTGTAATGGTCTTGCGATTTTTCTTATAAAGGGCTATAGGGAAATGGAAGTATATTGTTTGTGTGTGTAAAATATTAATGACAGTGTTAATAAATCAACCACCTGTGAAGGATATGAATCAGAGGGACTATACAAATGACATATCTTCACGCACGACACAAACTTATTTCAAGGGACATGTGTTTGTTGTATAGCGGTTAGTTTGCTGTAGTTTATCACTTGATGCTATTCGAACGACAGTTTGTTCACTTCAGTATCTGTATAAATCTCCGAAAATTGAAAATCAATTGATAAAACAATGTAGCGTAATTTCAAATAATTTTAAAGTGTTTTGTTACGTTTAATATGCAAAAATGTTACTGACAATCCGCCCAAAATAAGTCTTATACTGAAGTACGAGTTGAAACCGAACATGCCTAAAAAATGTCTCTTTATTTGTTCATACACAGCAAAAATAACGTCAGTACTGTTTCAGTACATTTCTACCAAAGTACTGAACCAGTAATGGAATATAACTGCACTGAAACAGTAATGATATATAACAGTACTGTTTCAGTACTGAAAGATTACAGTACTGAGTCAGTACTGAAATCGTACAGTACTGTAACAATACTGTTACAGCACTTTATCAGTATTGTAATATTTCAGTACTATTTCAGTATTGAATTGTTACTGTTATATAACATTACTGTTTCAGTGCTGTTATATTTCAGTACTATTTCAGTACTTTGGTAGAAATGTACTGAAACAGCACTGATGCTGTTTTTGCTGTGTAGTGGTTTATCATTTTCGCATGAATGAGAGTCAAAAAATAGCAATTTATGTTTCAGACGAAAATATGCGCTCAATATTCTATCTAAGAAACAAATTAACATAGTGAACATTAAATTTCTTTGCTGACATTAAAACCACATGCTTCTTTTCTGGCGATGAAGATCTGCCAAAATCGCACGTTAAAGATAGGAGTATCTTAAATCGTAAGTTTTGGTAGGCTGAAAATCGTCACATAGCTGAACTGTTGTCGACAAAATCCTCATGGTTTTCATATGAACAGTCAAAATCAAAGCGTGATTGAGATACATCATTCTTTAGATGACGACTTTACAACGAATATTATGGACTAAGAATACTGATCAGCGATACGGATTTGTTATTTTTGGAACATCATGATGTCCTGCCGGCATCATTGAAAACTGTTGACCACTTCTCTCTTGCAGGAAACAAGCCTATATTTATGTATACTATGATTGTGTTTTTGAATTTGGTGCTAATACTGTTATTTGGAATATGGAATAGGTCTTTGGATTTATGGACGCGGATATTCTCTAATGGACGACGGCTGAATTATAAATGACGGACCAGACGCTTGTAATTCAGGGATATACTAAATGTATTATTCATTCTCAATTGATATCAATGCTAATGTGATTATAAATATCGGTTTGGTGAGTTAAACGAAAGGTCACAAAACCTCTCAAATATATTCATATCGGATGCATTGAACTGGTAAATTACTGGTAAGGCCTTAGGTTCTGGCTTCTGCAACTCTCTGTGTTGAATGTTTTATTGTCGACATCCTGTATCGAATACACACATCCTCAAAATAAAGTATGCTGGGTTTGAAATTATCCCAGCCCGCACAGGAAATACTAGTTTCACCGGTGTGACTGATTTCCCCCTTTAATTCCCTGTAATAATTCAAACTTATGTGATGAAAAAGTCAAACAGCAATCCACAGTACATTTATAGCTTTCTTAGAAGCCTAATTTAAGGATATCCGCTGGTGGTGAATCAGAGTAACTCACTTTTCCAATAATGTATGTTTTTACACTCGCAATTGCATAATATGAGAAACAAAAACAAAGAAAAAACACAGATTGGTGTGCATTTTGTGGCTCTGGACAACGTGAAAGCCTAAAGACAGATATATAGTTATACATTCGGTGCATATGGCGTAAAATCCCTATGTATTTGTGCATACAAAAGAGATAACCTACTAGACAAAACCACTGTGAATGACTAACCCAGCGCACATCTAACTCGTGTTGAGAAAACAAACAAAATCAGTAAAATAAATAATCACTGGACATGGCAATGCTGATAAAACAATTGGCATCGTTAATTTCACAGTTGATTTCCTGTTAATGTATGCCGCTTATAATTATCCGCTCACTCAATATACATGGTGATGATAAAATTTGCAGCCTGGTATACCATGTCGATACTTGTTTCTGCTAGCAGCCATAGTTAACCACTGTTTAGTGTTTGTATTTTGTACTCATAATGAAAAAGCGAAACCAACTTTGTTTGCTTATGTACTATTTGTATTTTTTCAGATTACAATGAAATAGTTCAAAGGGTACTCAAAAAGCCTTGCGGTGCCAGTTTGCAGTTCCTAAATTTTCCTTCAACCGTTATAATCTCTGCGATCACGAAGGTTTTAAGTGAATCAGGTGAAATGTTTACAACTCATCAAAAGGATCATTGAAAGTCTCTCTTATCCAAATTGTCTAATTTTGTCATTTTATTACAAAATATTCACAGGGAATATCATAATGATTTACCGTTAGTTGCTGATGCGATGTTGACAAACACGCCATGTTGCTCTGGCAAGTGTGAAGTTGAACAGTTTTGCCACGTTTTTTTTTGTCTGAAGTTGCAAAATTGCAAGTTAACTTTGACCGTCATGCTGATCTCTGATTGGGTGATGAGATTTCAAACAGCCACTCAGCCAATGAAAATCTTGGAAACACACCAAGTGAAATAAACATATTATTAGAAGTTGGCAAAGTTACATGTGATGTTTTGATTCAGTCTAGGCAGGTAATTTCTTGTGTCACTGAAAGATATCTTGGTAAACTATTATAAAATTCTCTGTAAATCATGGTGAAAGATGTTTAGTGATGAATGTTTGTTTGGTCCGGTTTGTGAATTCCAGATGACAGCATGTTTAGTTTTGAAAATTGTTCATTGTCTTGTAGAATGGGACGAAAACCGTGTGACGGCAGAAAAACTAGCGCTTGTTGCATTCGATCTTGAAGAAGCCGAGGTTGACGGTGCGTCAATAGGACACACTGAGCCAGTTTATGAGGATGGTATGAATCGAATAGTTTACCTTTCTCCTTTAAGGAGGAGACTAACACCAATCCTTTCCACATAAAAGTTTCAGAAAAATGAAATTAATATGGGGGGTCTCCATATCATGCTAATAATGACCATTCTCTTCAAGAATGATAGTTGAATGAAATAGTTATCCTCAAATGTTCAGATTTCTTTTTCCATGTTATTTCTACTGAATTGAACTGGATATCATTGAAACAACTTGGGTCATACTGAAAAAACAGTTTTGCATAGTTAAATGGAGTCAAATAACAAAAGAAAATTTCTCAAATATTCAGATTTCTTTCGTATTTTCCAATCTATCCCCATGTTTATTTCTACTAAGTTGAACTGGTCAGTGAAACAAATTAGGTCATATTCAAATAAACAACTTTGCACAGTTGGTTAAAAACGAACTCATATTTCAGTACACCAAAGATGATATTATTTATGAGAAATTGAATTTTCCCCTAGTTGAAATGTATTAAGATCTTATTCGGTCTCCACTTCAACCCGTTGCTCAACAAGAACCAGTTAACATTTCTCTACGCTAATAAACAGCTTGTATCACTGACGCCCCTACTCTCCTTCCCCTCGCTGATTCACATCGCCAAGTTCGCGTCTCTTGGCCGTAAGGGGTGCTTTATCTGGTTACCCAATCGCCGTGCCGTAATAGCTCGGAGATAACCAGATTCCTCATACTAACCACCTCACGTGATCGAAATTACGGCATGCCTTCATGATAGTGAGATCACGACTCTCGCGTAATGTGGAAGCCATGCCAATATTTTGACAGCGACTCTTATTGCTCTTATTGCAATAAGAGCAACTCTTATTGCAACTCTTATTGCTCTTATTCTTACTCTTATTGCATCTCTCAAAGGAACTTTTCCCCGTCTTTATTACGGTCAACATTCAATTCAAAATCTGAAACAATGAACGGTGTTTTTACCTTACCAATCTAGGCAGCTTGATCTCCTTATATACTCATGACGATATAGCGTGGTCTTATCAGTGGGATATTAACAACATTTACATGGATTTATTTGTTAATTATTTGAAGGTATCAGTGAACAAATGTTTGCAATCAGTTGACGAACCTTACTAAACAATGGAGGAAGTTATCCAAAAATCTGCTCACTCTTAACTCAGAAATTAACGTAATTAGAGCTGTTTTGCCATCCGATTATTGTTAGTTTTGCCGTTAACGACATATGAACGTTTGAAAAGGGAGATAAATCATATTGCCAAGACTCTTCCGTAAGAGTGATATTCATTGGTCCATTGGTGGTTGGCCTGTGCAGAGTGCCCCCTTTCGGCCAAGAGGAGCGAAATATGCGATGTGAATCAGCGGGGGGAACAAGGAGAGTAGGGACGTCAGTGATACAAGCTGAATAGTATGAGCGTAACATTTCTCTTGAATGTCATGGGATTTTATTAGTGCGCATTGCTGGCGAGATGTTTCAGTCTAGAAACAATTCTAAGATATCTTTAATTATAAAAATTAATTTTTATCTTTAATTCTAAGATATCATTGTAGTACTTTTATTTAGGACGATTGCTCTCACTACCAATTTCATTTCAGGTCCTGACACAGAACCGGCTTATTCTGTGTGTGAAAGCTCAGGCAACGATGACGGTATGTATGATAACATTTTTATTCCGGAGTATCTCTGATTAGTTTTTAATGTCCTGGTAAATGATTGATGTCCTGGGCCCCCAAAAGTTAACTTTTCTAATATAGATATACAGATATTTCTATCCGTAGGCCTTCAGAATCGACGATTGAGACGCCAATGACATTTCCAGAAACAGACCACCAATCATAACCTGTTTGAGCTCTTCTTTGAGACATTGTGAGAGGTTATTGCTGTTGGGAATTCTGTACACTCAAGCTATCCCCCACTCCACCCCGCCTCACCCCACTCCACCCAACTCCGACTTATAACAATCGGGATATTGTAGGGGTTCAAACAAATTCTAATGGACCACAAGGCAGTGGAAGAAATTGGTTAATTTATGGATAATCCCCCACTATCCGGTTGTGTATGACGAATGTGTTTAGTATGTCAGTGAACATAACGCAACCATCGCAACTTCTCTTTACAGATACTTCTTGCTGGGCTCATGATAAACTATTAGAAGAGAACAGCCGGCTCAAGAATCAGCTGATGTGTAGAGTATGCAAAAGAAATGCTGTGTCGAACGTGTTTCTGCCATGCGGACACCTCGTAACGTGTCCAGAATGTGGGATGAAGTTGACACATTGCGTTCTTTGTCATCAAACAATTGCTGCTAATATAAAAGTGTATGTGTGACTCTATATGAGGCAAAGACTGGCTTCTTTTGATCTCCTATAGAAGAATATGCAAAGAAGGAGGTTTCTCTAACCTGTCCTTATCGGGTGTCTTCGATTTGGCACTTGCTATTTAGGATGAGTAATTGAATGAGACTTACCTCAGCCTTACTAGATCAACCTTCGGTGATGATCTTGGACCACAGATGATCATGTGACTGTTGAAGTGAGGGTAATTTAATTTTTATCCCCCCGCCATATATGCCTGGGGGATATAGCGATAGGCACGGAAGTCTGTCCCTCCGTCTGTCTGTCTGTCTGGTTGTCTGTCTGTCTGTCTGTCCGTCAAATGATAACATCTTGTCAACGCAACTCCTCCTGCACTTTTGATACAGTTTACACGATACTTGGTGGATGTTATCGGCACAGTCTGGAGATGCGCATGTGCTTTTCCTGTTGACGAAGGATTTTTTTTCTGAGTTAGTGCCCTTTGCGGTAGTAGTTTGATGGCAATTAATATTTCCCCTTTATTGTTTCTTGTCCATGAAATAATGCTACTGCACATGCACCTTAAATATTGGTTTAAGGTTTTTGTCCTCTGGGTTTTTTGTCCTCTGGGGCTTTTTTTCTGAGTTATTGCCCTTTGCGGTTCAACATACTGTAGTTTAAATGATATCATCTTGTCAACGCAACTCCTCCCACACTTTTGATACAGTTCACACGATACTTGGTGGATGTTATCAGCACAGTCTGGAGATGCGCATGTGCTCTTCCTATCGACGGAGGATTTTTTTCTGAGTTATTGCCCTTTGCGGTTCAACATACTGTAGTTTAAATGATATCATCTTGTCAACGCAACTCCTCCTACACTTTTGATACAGTTCACACGATACTTGGTGGATGTTATCGGCACAGTCTGGAGATGCCCATGTGCTTTTCCTGTTGACGGAGGATTTTTCTTTTCTGAGTTATTGCCCTTTGCAGTAGTAGGTTGATGTCAATTAATATTTCCCCTTTATTGTTTCTTGTCCATGAACTAATGCTACTGCACATGCACCTTAAATATTGGTTTGAAGTTTTTGTCCTCTGGGTTTTTTGTCTGGAGATGCGCATGTGCTTTTCCTGTTGACGAAGGATTTTTTTCTGAGTTATTGCCCTTTGCAGTAGTAGTTTGATGGCAATTAATATTTCCCCTTTATTGTTTCTTGTCCATGAAATAATGCTACTGCACATGCACCTTAAATATTGGTTTAAGGTTTTTGTCCTCTGGGGCTTTTGTCCGTGGGGCTTTTGTCCACAGATTCACAAAAATCTTTATATATCTTGAATTTTAGGGAAATTTGCAGATCTAAGGATTGTCCTCTGGGGCTTTTGTCCTGGATTCACACAAGTCTTTGTATGCCTCGATTTAAGGAAGAATTGCAGGGCTAAGGATAAGATTATTCTGGACTTCCTCATTTACATGGATTTTCAGATCTGGACCCAATTCACATTTTGCATAACACCAGCATCTCACACACAGCAGACGAGACTGAACCAGCACGTGCTCACAGAAATACTGCTTCCCAATTCATTGACACTGGGGCTCTCGTTTTTCTATGTCGGGATTGGAATCGATGCTACGTTAACGATAACAAACGAAGATAAGATGTTAGAGGTCGGAGTCGTCCAAGCTTAGGCCACCAGGGATCGATCGCTGGGCTCAGCATGAGCTCGTTAAGGTCGCAAACTAGTTGCCAACCGGTCTCCCAAATACCGCAGACTGAGTAAAAGGAAGACTTGGAGCGATATGCATGAGGTGGGGAAAATTGACGACGTCTGATGACTATAAAGCAACCATATGACAATACAGGAAAGTATTCGTCGACACCTAACATTCGGATCCGACATCTAACATTCAGACCCGAGAATACGGTGGATTTCCGGACGTAGCCTTAGTATCTCAACCG
>JAVTVY010041194.1:0-18223 GCA_036873755.1 Hanleya hanleyi
TTTGGTCTAGTTCTTATTCTATTGACTTTTAATGAAAAATTTCTTCATAAAATTGAGCAACTCCCAGTGTTAAACTTTGAATTTGAATTAAAAACTAACTAATATAATTGTCGAATTTCTGAGACACGGTTAAGGAGTACATAGTGTGTCAAACAATCACACCAAATTTCAGGTCTCTAGGATAAATACTTTTGGAGAAATAAACCATGATCATGTGAATTAGTTGAAAGAAAGTAACAGCAGGAATCGATCGAAAAGGGAAAAGGTACTTAGGTAGTCTCGATTTTTGCAAGACAAATTCTATTCTGAAATATATTTTTTCAAATGGACATCAAAGTCAAGTATTGAGAGGTAATGATTTCAAAAGTTATAGTTTTGAAATAGTGTTTTTAATCCGATTTTAACATACAGAAATGACTGATGCCATAGCTCTTTTGTATATAAATAGCCTCCTCAATACACACGGATTTCAACCATTCATTCACTCATCACATAAAGTGCTAAAAGATTTCTGAAAGTGCAAGCCGGATGATGCCTAAATCCAAACCCTGACAAGTTTCTACTCTCTTGTTTTATTTTAGTTTAATTTTTACACATAAAATACAATGTATATGTATATTTTGTAGGGCTAACTGGATTAGGTGTAGCATGGAGCCATGTCATAATACCAAAAATGAAATAAACGATGGTCTGTGGAAATTTCTGTGAATATATGTTTTAGATAATTAGCCTTTAGGAAGCAGGAAAGGTAGGGCGTAGGTACTATTTCATCCGTCGACCCACGCTTTGTGGCAAGTCATACAATTGATGCGAGCAGGCGATTTCCTGGTTAGACTATAGCCAGTTACCTCTACAATACACAAACGACCAACAGGTTAATCGGCTGTCAGTGGGGGTGCAATAATCTGTTTAAGTTTCACACCTCTAAGTAATGAAGACAGGAAACTCAGTCAGGACGGCTCAGTATCCTTAAGGGGAGACGCGCGTTGACATATCGGGGCTGAACAATAAAAAAATTGAAAATGAGATTTTGTATTTTTTACGTCCATAATGTGCCCAAATTTCACATAAATAAATTTATTGGCTGACAAAATCATTGAAAATAGTTTAATTAATACCTAATTACTCATGTTGTTAAACTGTCGCTGTCATTATTCGCCTAAAACCACTGAAAACGGCAAGTTGGTTGTTGTCAATTTATATATTTACCTTGTCCTTATCATCAGTGCCACATTTATTGCACTTTATCTATGTCTGCCAGTGTATATTACATCCTGGTAGGGGTTAGTACATCTTCAACAACTTTTAACTTATTGCTTCATGCTTAGTGGCTTGTGGATGTGCACTGATTGTCCAAAGTCAGAGTTGTTCCCCATTTTTCTCCACCTTTACATGAATACATACTTGCCTGGGCTGTTAGCCTATGTTGGAATGTTTGGAATTTACTTGGTACATGCTAATACCTCTGCAAAGGCTGATTCCCAACCTCTGCAAAGGCTGATTCTCATCCTCTGCAAAGGCTGATTCCCAACCTCTGTAAAGGCTGATTCCCAACCTCTGCAAAGGCTGATTCCCAACCTTTGCAAAGGCTGATTCCCAACCTCTGTAAAGGCTGATTCTCATCCTCTGCAAAGGCTGATTCTCAACCTGTGCGAAGGCTGATTCCCAACCTCTGTGAAGGCTGATTCGCAACCTCTGCAAAGGCTGATTCGCATTGTTCAAAATCCTCACCTGACATTCAAATGTTTACACAAATATTGTTATTTGATTCCTAAATCGTAAACCTGCTTTAATTCAAAAGCCTTAATCTCCATTAAGCTGCACAATCAAACGTAGAAAACGGAAGTTAAAACTAAAAGTTAACTCCCCTAGGAGAGTTGTCCGCCCCTAGGAGAGCTCTCCCACTCATCCCAGAGATGTTACTATAAAAGGCACTGCCAAATCATTCTAGTCCTCTTTCTCCTGTTTGCTCTCGACAGTGCGCATCTAGAAGAAGTGTTTGATTCAATTGCAACTGTTGTTGTTGTTGTTTCGCTGGTTATATCCTTTACCAAGTGTGACTTGTGTTGTTTATTTCGGAATTTCTTATTGCCTTAGTATGTCTGAGGTTCCGACTACTATTCCTTGTCGTACGTGTGGGCAGGTTTTGTCCCCTTTGGACGCCCACACGGCTTGTTTCTTGTATGTAAAGAGTTGTGTTATCGGGCGACCACGTGCGCCGAATGTGTGTTATGGGACGCGACGACTTGGAGGAATTATGCCCAAGCTCGACGTGCTTACCTTTTACATGCGTGTGATGACCCGTCTATTTCGGAGGTCGACAGACGGGTATTGGAAATTTCCCTGGTCAATGATATGAATGTAATGAGGATCTCGACCGAGTTGGCTTGGATTTATCTCAGAGTATTCAAGGTCCAGTTTCACCCGCGTCGGTATATATTCCTCCCAGTAGCACTATCCTACAGGAAGATAATTCTCGGCTGTTAGACAGCTTGACCTGTACCGGTGCTGCATTGTCTGGGGTCTCTACCAAACCCGTTCCATTGTCCGGCTTAACAAAGACCGAGTCGGTCTTGCCGGTGCATTCCATTGTCTCCGTCAGACAAAAGAATTCTTTGCCACATGTTATTTCGCCTTTCTATCGGTTTACCACTTGTTTCTTCTAAAAAGAAGAAAGCAAATAAATATCGTCGTGTGTCAATTTCTCCGTTGCGGGTTAAATCTAAACATAGTTTGTCGGGGCGAATGTTGGACTCGCTTGAGTCAGCCACGTGTTTAGTGTCCTCGGACGTACGTCGCTAAAATTATTTTGCTCTTGTCAGAGATTTGAGAAATTTTAGTCTTGATTTTTCTATATCTTGAAATGACCGTCTGACGATGTTTTCTAAAAGTATTTATGAAATCTCATGCTTAGCTAATAACACAGTCCTGCATTAGGGCAGTGTGTATTCAATTTCGCGTCTCCACACAAACAATGAGTTTCGGCCCGCTGTGTTTGTTGTGGGCTTTTATTGGCTCTCACCATTCCGTTTTGTTTTCGGTCAGTATGTGAGCCTATTGTGATCTGTGCTATAAACGAACAGGTTTTTGTTTCGTTGATTCACGATTTTATCCATTGATTTGTTGTTTAAATCTTTACGAGTATTGTGAATACTATCCTTGTTCTGACGCGGGAGGTTCGTTTTTTCCCCGCCGGGAAAATCCGATTCTTTATTAGCAGTCCGTCAATGTTCCATGTTGTTGTTGTATCTTTTGTTCGGACTTGCAGTTTTTGGTAGTTTTCACCTTCATGCATTCAATTCTTTGGTCCTACCAAAAAGGTAATCTCTTGTTATATCAAGTATTATTATGTGATTTTGATATCCTGTGATTCAAGAGTGAACTTACAGAGGTTTTATCTGTCTTTATGCTTATGTGATGTTGCATTTGTGTACGTAACCACAACTCAACCCTATTTACTACGACCATTTGTTGCATTTTAATGAGCAGCTTTACTGATCTCTTTATGTAATTAAGGGTGTGTCAAACAACAAAGAGATCACGTGTGGTTTATCGTGAGTGAGTAAACCTATTCACCCACTGTTTATTGTGAAAGTGTGCTATTCTTTGAAACACAAATTTTCTGTTATTTACATTGAGCTACATTGTGATTTGTTTGTTTCTCACCAAGTTGGTCCCATCTGTATACTGTATTACGCTTATAATTCAGATGGAGTTGAGCATTATTTTTATTTCTTCTCTCTGAGAAAAATTAAAATTGTTAGCGTGAGGGTGAGGGTATTTCTCCGGGAAATCTTTAGAAATACTCTCGTTCGACGATACGGCTTGACACGCAAATTCGTGAAGTCTTCTTGATTACCGGTACAGTCTACAAGAACATCACACTGCTCTTTAGCAATATACTTACCGTTTCTGCTTCTCGACAACTTGTTCGTGCTAGGTCATTTCAAATTCTAAATTTTTAATAACCTTACCTTCCTGCCGGCGAGAGACTTTAGATGTATTTCCTCTCTTCGGGAATTTTAAATTTGAGGATCTTTCCCGGTTACGTTGAAATCTCTTTGTTCTGGATGTCGGTGGTGTGACTATTTTTGAGCTATAAATAGTAACATTGTTGTAAATGTTAATATTCTCTCCATATAAAACTCCAGTACTGATGTTCATGTACAGGAGACAAATTACATCGGGAGAGGTCATAATGTAATCATGTTATCACAGTATTCATGTTCACTGACACAAAGATCCATAATACCATTTAGCTCATTGAGCTTACGTGTGATTAGCGCTAGGAACATTTAAAGTGATCTCTACTGCGTTTTCTATTTTCTAAAAGAAGGAAAATAATTACAATCGAATTCGGGGTTACTGTGTTGCAACTCCTTTCTCGCTTCGCACCTTTACGACGTTACATTACATCGTCTCGTTGTCCTCATACACCTGTACGTCGTTTCTCGCCGTTACGTCGTGTACTTTTATAAGTTTGTATCCTGCTCTATTATGGGCATGTATGTACATTATGTTGCGAATGCGGAATTCACTACGTTGTTTATCACACACAACGTTTCGCTCATTTTTCCACGTTCCGGTACGCCATAACGCCGTGTTTCACGTCATTGCTTCATTTGCGAGATGTATATTTTATATCCATTCATCTTCGTTTTTCGGCACTTCCTTCGATGCTCCTTCGTCGGTCGTCGGCGGGAGTGGAAGTCCGTCTGTTTAGCGTCATCCTTCCATTTGTATCAGTTCCTCTCGGGTTTTTCACATGGTGATTTACTTAGGTGCGTCGTTGCACTACGAAGAGAGTTTTTGTTCAAGCATTTTTGATTCCGGTTTTGTGTTGAGATAACAAAATTTGTGTTGGAATCAACAGTATTTGGTCTAATACTGTTATATGGAAAATGGAATAGGTCTTTGGATTATGGACGTGGATAGTGATGGTCGTCGCCTGGATTGTGAATGACGGTCTAGACTCTTGTAATTGAATTCAGCACAGTTTTGTGTTGATTTTTGTTTATCTCAGAACCATGTTGACTTTAACTCACATCATTTTGTGTTGAGATCCGTTTACTTTAGGATTGTGCTTAAACGACACAATCGTTGTTCGTGGTGTACTTGGGGGACAGTTTTTCGACTTTCTCCATCAAGTACTTTATTCCCGTATAGACGGTTGCACCAGTTGTTAGACTTTGACATTATGGTTCTGTCATCATCTTTGGGCTTTTCATTTCTATGCAGGACCTTACTCACTACGTTCGGTTTTTACGGGTTCGGTCTCTGCAGCGGATTTATTTGTCCTGGTGCCGAGGACGTTATGCCGATCCCGACTCTGTCTCTATTTCCCTCGTTGCTGACTTCCTCCTTCATCTTCACCGGGATAGGAAGTTTCATATTAGCTCCATTGAAGGGTATGGATCTGCTCTGGCTAGGGTGTTACGTCTTACCTCTGGTACCGACATTAGCCTTAGCGATTATATCTCTGCGCTTATTCGCGTCTTCGCCTTACAGTCGCGTCGTACTCGCCTACTGTTACCGAAATGGGATATCGGTGTGGTTCTGTGTGCTTTGTTTCGTCCGCCCTTTGAACCCTTTCTATCCGCTTCTCTAAAGCTGTGTCCGACAAGGCGGCTTTTCTGGCGGCTTTTGCTTTGGCGTCTAGAGTGTCTAAACTTCATGCTTTTGTGAGATCTTCCATGACTGGGACGGCAGATTGGTCTCGCATTTTCCTTTCGTTCCGTTCCGGAGTTTATCGCCAAAATGAGTCTGTTCGCTTAGGTCCGTGCGCTCAACGGTCGTACTCTATCCCTGCGTTTTCAGACTTCGTACATGGGCTCGAAGACGACTTTTTGTTATGCCCTGTTCGAGCCATTCGCCACTATCTTACTCGTACCGATTCCGTTCGCGGCTCTCGGCGCCTGTTATTTCTGTCGTTTCGCCCGTCTGCAATGCATGACATTACGAAAAATACCATTGACGCGTGGTTGAAGAAGACCATAAATTGGTCTTATCAATTGGCCATTGACGCCTCCCCACTACTGTATACTGCTTCTTCCCATGAGATTCGTGCCATCGCTACACATGGCCTTGATGGAAGAACTTGTCCCTCCATGACATTGTCCAGTCTTGGGCCTGGACAGCAAACTCCACGTTCACATTTTCTATCTCTGAGATATGTCAGTGCAATCAGATAGTGTGACCACGCTCGGGCCACTGGTGGCTACCCAGCACATGGTAAGTAATTTCAGAAAAAGAGGGGGGGGGGGGTGCAAAATTGTCACCATTGCAGCAAGGCAGCCATCTTGCTGTATCATCTCATCTCCTCTCTCAATTATATCATGTGTCCACATTCAATATGATCATCTATGAAGGAAGAAATAAGTCAGATAGACGACCATGGACTCTCTAATCATCAATCTAAGAGGCCTGACACTATGGTGAATTTAATCTTTACCTTAACGGCGGTTTTGCTTGTGTCTTTCAGGTTGTAACTGACTTCCTTCTGCATGATCTCAGCTGCGTCACCTACGCTCAACTCACAAGACGAAGAACTGACACTTGTGAGTATTATTGTTTTTGTTTTAGGTTGCCAGTGTCAGCAACAGCGGATAAAGTACAGAGAGTTGACAGTTGCGTAGAGTTGGCTCAGGGAACACACGCAGTCGACTCCTAGGCATCCTACAAGACCTACTCAGCTTCAAGAAACAGGTTGAGAAGTTGACGTAAGACGGCTTGTGGACTGAGAATGGTGTGGCTTGGCGCCCTCTAAGCCCGGACAGATTACGCATCACCCAACCTTAAAGGTTCAGCCAAGTTTCTGCATGTATGTGCTAAAGTCGGCTTTGCCCCAATCGACATACAATGATCATTTTTAGATAGAGGCTGAGACGGCCGTGTGGTCTGGTCCGTTTGCTGTTTCTGCTGGCGATTGGGTATCGAACTCTGAGGACGCGGATTCGTGTCTCGCACAGTCTGACCTTTTTGTTTTCCAGCTCTAGTAATTGTACCTTTCTGAGAGACTGTTATCTTTAAAATAATTGGATATAAATATTATCTTAAAAATTATTGGATATAAACGTTATCTACTCAGTAGTAATAGGTCAGTTTGGCAGCCGCTATCTCTCAAGTCATCATTTTAGTCCTGACACAATTCTGACTTTTAATCTTTGACTTTACTGCAGTTTTGCTTGTCATTTCAGTTTGAACTGACTTCCTCCCAGATGATCTCAGCTGGGTCACCTACGCTCAACTCACAAGACGAAGTATTGACACTTGGCAGTGTCTCCACAGTCGAATAAAGTACAGAGTGGACGATTGCGTAGTATTGACTCAGGGAGCAAACGCAGTCATCTCCTACAAGACCTGTTCAACTTCAAGAACCAAGTATGGAGAGTTGGACATAAGACGGTTTGTGGACTGAGAATGGTGTGGCTTGGCGCCCTCTAAGCCCGGACAGTTTACGCTTCACCCGACCTTAAAGGTACAGCCAAGTTTCTGCATGTATGTGCTAAAGTCGGCATTGCCCCAATCGACATACAATACCTGCCAAGAAGACCTAGCAGCCCTAGAGGCAGAGGATTCTGACATCTTGGTAGAGGTTGCATACCACACCACGAGCACAGCTACATGGATGGAGACATTCAGGATAAGTACTGTTGTATCTTATCCATGATTTAACCTTTTTCGTCTCTGACCAGGGTTTCATTTGTTGATTGTTGATGTCTCATGCTTATACCCATGTCTGTGTCATCCCAGCGGTTACTTAGCCTGCTTTTAGGACTACATCAAGGCCGAGGTTCCCACCTCCATATGTTGGTACTGAGGCATTTGAATTAAAGCAGGTTTACGATTTAGGAATCAAATATTAAACATTTATAAACAATGTTTCTATTTGTTACTAAATCAAACCTGCTTTAATTTAATGGTCCCTCCCTTCCGTCCCCTCATCCCGCGGCCTTGTTCACTACTGGTCTCGGTTGATTACAATGAGAAAGAGGACTAGAATGATTTGGCAGTGCCTTTTATAGTAACATCTCTGGGATGAGTGGGAGAGCTCTCCTAGGGGCGGACAACTCTCCTAGGGGAGTTAACTTTTAGTTTTAACTTCCGTTTTCTACGTTTGATTGTGCAGCTTAATGGAGATTAAGGCATTTGAATTAAAGCAGGTTTGATTTAGTAACAAATAGAAACATTGTTTATAAATGTTTAATTTTTATTGCTTTCAAGAATATCACTGTTAAAAGCTTTATCCTGATGAAACTTATCTACATGTGTTTTTCTTTTCCAGGTATATATTTGAGTTGCTGGGAAAAGTGAATGTGACCTTTGAGAGCAAGAATTTGTTTCAGGATGTATTAGATAAGATCATATCTTATCTCACCAGTGATGGTACGTCTCTAGTCATCGAGGGTTTACTTTTTATTTGATTCCTGCATACATTATTTGTGGTATTCCTGACAGGAAATGACAGAATTTTTTTGTCTGTTCATTATTTTCTTCTTCAAATTTGTATTTGTATCATTCTCCAAGTGCAGAGGGTATTTTCAGATGAGCTGCAGTTTTCATAAAAAGGGGGATTACTCTGCCTGAAAATGCCATGAGCACAGTTGTCATCAAATGACTCACATCATACATCATAAAGTTACAATAATACACTGATTTTTCAGGAGAAATAAGGCACTGTGCAGCAGGTTGGATGGGAAGGTGAACACGTGGTGTTCTAGCGCTGAAAATTCATTATCTTTGTTCAGCCGTGAAAAAGATGCAACAATGATTTTGATTGGTTGATCATTTTCAGTATGGATAAATGGTGCCTTCAAGCACCACACATTTCTGTTCACATGCATCGCTATATACTGAAGGCAAGAATACCTACAATAGACCTTTACCCTGATGACATTTTCTTCCTCTTTCAGTCACATGATTAATTGTGCATCCATTTGACTACATGACAGGTAACCAATTATTTGTAAATCTGACCTGTTGCTTATGTAACATGACACCAAAATTTGTAATGTCAAGGTGAAGCAAGGTGTGAAGTAGGTACTGTATGTGACTTTCATTTCCAGCTGTGCCAGTTCAGGGATCTCACGTTGGCAATTATATTAATGTCTTGTTACATGCAGAAGGTGGCAGGTAAGTCAATTGTATCATGATATACACCTACCATTTAATTGTCATGGGGGCCCTCAGTGGCTGAGGGTTCTAAGGTACAGTGCTGGTGATCGGCAGCCTCGCAACACTAAACCGGTATGGGTTCATACCCAGCTGGTGCATGTGTGAAAGTTTGCCAGTTACTCGCCGACGGGTACTCCGGCTTCCTCCACCATTCAAACTGGCTGTCACCATATGAGTGAAATAACCTTGAGTGTGACATTGAACTAAATCCCCCTCTCCCTGAATTACCATGGATGTGCATTGCATCATGGCATAGAAGAAGGATAAAATGTCATCAGATTTCTGGCCTATTCAGTCTACTATTGAGTGATCACTGGTTATGTCTATCTGTCACAAACGTAACAGATGATTGCCATCCATCAAAAGTTTTAATCCGCACAATTTTCTTCTGATGACCAGGTACTTCAAGTGCTCTCCATACTAAGGGGGCTGGCCTCACCAAGTTTGCAGACATGCTCAAGGTCAGTATTCATCAGGGTTCCTTAAAATCCATGGTATTTAATTGCTAACTTCAAAAGTCCTGGAAATAATTTAATAATAAAGTTAAAACTCCTGGAAGAACTACACTTTTGTCTTTTGGGAGAACCAACATTCTGATGCCACGCATTACTTTGCCAAAATTTGTTTCTGAACTTGTTAATTGTTCATCTTTGTTGTGAGTTATTGTATTAAAATTATTGACCTAGAAAGCCCTGGAAAACTCTTGGAATCGTTTCCTGCTGTAAGTGTATGAACCCTGATTGTCCCCCAATGCCTGAAGGGCTAAAGGGGACTATAGTATTGGGGTCCATATGTCCGTCCATCCGACTTTGTTTCCGGACAATAACTCCTGAAAAACTGAACAGATTCTTTTCAAATTTGGTATAATTTCACACCGATCCACTATAGGTGGCGCCACCTGGGGGCCAAGTAGTTCATTTCCAGACAATATCTTTTGAAAATGTGAATACATGGATTCTTTTCAAATTTGGTATGTGGGTACCTCACCTCAAGGTCTTGCTTGGGATTGTTTTTCATGCGAAGTACCTATAGGTGATGCCACCCTTGCACAAAGTTAAAATTTTGTTTCCAGACAATAAGTTTTGAAAAACTGAATGGATTCTTTTCAAATTTGGTATGTAGGTATCTCATCTCAAGATCTCGCTTGGGATTGGTTTCCACGCCGATCCACTTCTAGGTGACGCCACCTGGGGGCCAAGTTAAAATTTTGTTCTGGACAATAACTTTTGAAAACCTGAACGGATTATTTCAAATTTTTTATGTGGGTATCTTGCCTCAAGATCTCGCTTGGGATTGTTTTCCATGCTGAGCCACCAATAGGTGATGCCATCTGTGTCAAGTTAAAATTTTGTTTCCGGACAATAACTTCCAAAAACCTGACCTGATTAGTACAAATTTGGTAATTGTGAGTACCTTGCCACTGGATCTCACATGGGATTGCTCTCCGTTGCGGATACTGAATGTTACAGTTACAAGCCAAATCAGTTGTTCCGACGTCGGGAGACTTCAACTGCTCTGGTTTTCATTCATATAAAAATGCTCATGATCACTGGCCTAACTTCCTCAAATTAACTTTCCTTGGCTTCCTATCAACTATTTCCATGCTCTTGAACTCAGTTCCTTCTGTGTTTCCCCCTGCTTGTATAAAAATTATTTACTCGAACAGATTTCAACACTTCGCTTCAAAGGTCCATGCCCTCTAACCCATTCCTGGTTCATACTGTATGTAAGGATCATGAAAAAATGCTTACAATATTCTGAGGTGCGGGCAGTGGGAAATAACATGCACATTCAGATTTATTAACTACGTTCCAACATTTGTTCAAAAGTTACTTGTTTTGACTTAACATTTCAAACCTTGATGACTGCTTTTAACATGTTCATTTGATTTCTTTCTCAGATTGTATTCAGTCGAGATATACAGGAAGGGATATCGCTCTTGTACCACCAGAAAACCATTTCACACTCGTATAAGGTGTGTACCTGGATTTACTACAACTATGAGCTAGTATATAAACACGATAGAAATGTGACATTAACAACTTGAATTTAGATGATAGTTCAAAAATTTCTACACACTAAAACTTCTCCTTAACATCAGTTATACAATCAGAAAAGTACATAGATGACCTGGAAAATCCTCACATTTCGAAATCATTTTCCAGTCCTGGGATTTCATAATTCAGTTTCCAGGCTGTGACAATGCTGGTGTTTCAAAATCCACTTTTCCTGTGTGACAATCCTGGGATTTCAAAATCCATTTTCCAGGCTGTGACAGTCCTGGGATTTCAAAATCCATTTTCTAGGCTGTGACGGTCCTGGGATTTCAAAATCTATTTTCCAGGCTGTGACAGTCCTGAATAGCCCTGAAAAATGAACATGCTAGTTGTCATGGTTGTATTTTTAGAAATGAATATGTTGAAAAGAGGAATAAAAACTGACAGTCGGCACCATATGTTTTTGTGGCAGTGTTTGCATATTCAACCAAAGAAAGAAAAGAAATTTCATCTTTGTCCAATAATCTGACCATAATTTGAGATGTCACCATTGTCTGGGTTCGTACACCTCCTGGAATTCAAATACCATCCTGGAAAGTGCTTAAAATGTAGGATTATGTCCTGGAAACTCATGGAAAATCATATTTTGAAGTTCCAACCATTGTCGATATCTCTTTCCTATCAACAGCATGTTAATAATCATGTCAAAATATGTGTAATATAGTGCTAGAACATTCCTGATAAATTACCTATATCAGCTAAAAAAAACTCGTTGAATTTCTTTGAATGGAAGCGCATGAATCTTGCTGTATGGTAATAGGGAAACAGGTTCTTGAAGATCCTGTACTTGAGTAAGGTTGAGCTTTACAAATACAACATCAGAAACTGTAATGGTACCATGTGTCACTCGCTCAGTAATCTATGATCCAACACTTAATTATAGGTTATCCATATCTGAAGTTCCCACGGGTACTTGAAAACCTGGAAAGTCCTTGAATTTTATGTTACATGTACCAATTTCCAGGCCTTCAAAGTACTTGAAATTGCAGACTTTTGTCTGTCGGACTTCGAAAGTCCTTGCATTATAGTCTTGATAAAACACATTCTCTTATTATGTCATTGGTTACGATGTTACTGATGCCATTTGCAAGCATTGAATTGCATGAGAATGCAAGACCTCTCTGTGTCAGGGATTCATAGAAGTCTTGTTTTACCACCGGTAATCAGGGGTAAAATTCATTCGAAAACTCAATTCGGACCTTCCAATTTCACTAAACTTTTCAAGGTTTTGATGAAAACTCAATAGCCCTATCATTTCATGAGATGAAACAATATAAAATCATTAGGAATGGTGGTAAATTTGAAGAAATACTCAATATGAAGAAAACACCAAAAACTGAATAGACTAAATTGAGTAAAAAATACTCAAATTTTCGACTTCTATGAATCTGTGCTGTGTATGTAAATGCTTGAAAGGTGCTCGAAAGTCCTGGAAATAGTTTGATTTAGGTCCTTAAATGCCCTGAATAGATATTTTTCAAGAAGGATGGGAACCCTGTCTGCTTTTGTGTCAGGATGTCTTGCCTCATCTGCCTGACATTGAGGAGTCCTGATATATAGATTTTATTTGCCTGACACAGGTTCATATCCACAAACAAGAAAATACAGGCCAGAAGAAGAAAACTATTGATGTATGGACCACTGCGGGCGGTGGTAAAGAAAAATCAGGTCAGTCCTATACCCGAAAATGAGTACAGGACATTCCCATCTCCCAACCCCCTACCTCTTCATCAAGGAAAATAGATTGCTTCATCACCGTGGCTGACCAGATAACCAATTTTAACCTGACTTAACTATTTTGTTTGATTCAGACTTGTTACTGCCTCTCTCACATTTCAAGCGTGGCTGATTTTCGGGCAATATTTATGAGCCATTTTCATTTTGAAATTTCAAGAAAATCTGTTCAGAATCAACAAAAATTATGTTATTTTCAAAGCACAATGATGTTAGACTTGCAATGTTATCACATTGGAACTGGCTTGTTTGATTTCATAATTCAACATGCAAAACTATCTTGGTTAAATTTGTTTTCAGAAATTTGACCCAGATATTGCATGAAATTTTCATGAAATTTCAGGATAAAATGCACAAATTACATGATACTGATACTGTGTGACACTGCTCTGAGAAAACAAAAATTTCCCCAATATATCACCAAAACTTGTTATGCTCGAAATGTGAGAGACAGTCAGTCATTGGATTAATTGATACACAGTAATTCTTCAAAATACATATAGATTATCACCACAAGTGGTAATTTATCTGATTTTTATCGCACTCATCTGATAAAACCCATATGAAACGTGCTTGGTCATATTTATCTGATTTCTTGTCATCCTCCATAAGCAGGAATGGAAACTGTAACATGTCTGCATGCGAGAACACACTGTGCAACTATTAAATGAAATGTCTGTTCAAAGTATTAGCCAATGAACGGACAGCGTTTCCAAGTTTATAATGCAAATACGGTGTCTTTGAGGGAATTGACACATGAGCGTCTCTCTAGTCAAAACAATCCCGGATACTAACAACTGAGTGCAAAGGGATGAAATATAGGACACTTTGCTTGGTTTCTAAAGGTGTGATAGGTTCCGCCAGAAAATATATATTCAGAATTTATTTGCATAGATTGTTAAAGAATGAATGAATTGTTGTCTCCTTGTTACTTCATGGCAGACAAAATGTTCAGAAAGTAACTGTAATTGCATCTACTGGTTAACGGCATAAGTAGTGAAGACCAACATGGCCTTTGTAAATTGATCATGACATTTTGATATTCAAATTGGCCAGGTTTGTGTGACCAGTGGCGTAATAAGTATATTTATACTGTAAAAATTCTTGTTGATGACAGGTAGAGTCCTGAGTTACTGGTGTTTCAGTCCAGGTCACAGCATGAGTGACATGGTCACCCATGGGGTCAAATGTATTATACTGACTAGTGGTACCCTCTCACCTATCAACTCATTCACTGCTGAGATGCAGATGTAAGTACACTTTTCATTGGCTCTTTTGCGCAGATGTAAGTACACTTTTCATTGGCTCTTTTGCAGAGATCTTTGATTGGACAACTATTGGTGTAGATGTGATCAATGTTTGGATTGGTTCTTCAGCAACAGACAATTCTGTTTTTGCAGATTTAAGTAACAGTTTGATTGGCTGTATTAACATTGTCTCTGATTGGTCAATTAGAAATAAAAACATTTTATTTGGATTTATTATGGCTGTGATATGGAAAATATATAGTGTTAGGCAATGAGATAAAGAGAAGGCAATTATTTCTTATGAATATTTCTCACCCAACTGCATTGTTCTGTATGTGAATATTCAATAATGGCAGCTCCTTCCCCATACAACTGGAGAATCCCCATGTCATAGAAAAACACCAGGTTTGGATCGGGGCACTGACGAGAGGACCTGATGGCACCACACTTAACTCGTCCTATGAAAACAGGTAATAAATATGGCCAGACGACAACTGTCTGAAGCAACCCCGAATATATACTGAGAAGCTTACAAACAAGTGTTCATTGTTTGAACTGCTTTGATGGAATGAATTCTATGGTTCTGACAAAGCATACCAGGGCTTTAGATTACCCCCTTCATACAGCTCTAAACATTGTGCCCAAATTAGGGAGCAAAAAAAAAAAACAAATCTAAATTTAAAAGAAAATATTTTTCTTGCATTCCTCATCAATTAGGCATCCTATTTGAGTCCAAACCTACCTATTTTGCCAGAATTCTGATTTTCTGTGTTCTTGAAGTTGAACTTTTACTTTGATTCTACATTTATTGAGTGTCACTACCTAGGGTTGAATGCTAGCTCCCCGCGATAACCTGTGTAAGATGTTGGTTCGAGAACCCTAGGAAAGTTAAATAACCCAAGGAACATCATAAAAACTCACTCACTTGTAATAGACTTGATGAAGCCTGTACCCCTTCTATTATGCCTACTGCCCTTCTGGTCTGTCCAAGTAACCAACCTCGGTCTGTTTCTTCGTCTTCAGATCTAAAGAAAGTTACCAGTCCTCTCTTGGCAACTCCATCGGTAAGATTGAATACTTCTTTTTTTAATACAGTCAAGTTTTGGACAAAATGAACATCAAAGAGCATCCCATTGTTGACTGGTGAACATTTACATTTTAATTTGTTCTCTCAAATAATGCATTTAATTCAATTCTGATTTCATGAACCTCTATATTCACTGAGCATTCATCAGGTACACAGGGGTTATTCTAGCCCAAAATTGTTCATAAACTCAATTTCAAAATTTTGAAAACTCAATTTTTTTTCGCGCCTACGGCGCACAAAGAAATCTACAATACTCAATATTTTTGCCTTTTTCATCAAAAAAATGATGAAACTCAATTTTTCCAACTTTTTCATCGCACCAATTACAGAACTGAGGTTAGTCATATGTTTGATCATATGTTTACGAAACTTCTTCAGAAACCATAGGTTGTTTAGCATGACCTCATGCTAATTAAAACATACATGCTAGATGCTATAATTATTAATTATTGAAGCTAAATTTTTTACCATTAACAGAGAAGACTGTGATCGAATATACAACCTGGCAACATTCCTATTGTACAGATTTATACACTCTGAAATCTCTCATAAATATCGCCAGAAAAAAATATTTATGAAATAATTATTCTTTAAAGAGACATTTTAAGTTTGCTTTATTTTAATTGAAACATTATGTAAATAATTATGGTAGACAGTAAAACTCAAATGCACACACATTGTGTAAACAGAAATCAAGGGAAAAAAACTCTTACTTTGATCAATATTAAAGATAACTGCAGAATTTATTACCCGAATTTTCAACATCAGGAGTCCCCTCTTATTGAAATCTTCTTTATTTCTTTTACACTGATTGAAGATATGGATTCTCTGTCCACGGCGACGAATTTTGTATGTCCGTCGTCCTCAAGCTACGAGTATAATATTGGTCGACAGTCTGTGTTGTTGTTGTTGTTGTCGGGAGTGAAGACGTGAAGCGCTCGACCACTTCGCTCAAAAGCGTTTCATCAGATAAATGGATGGTTAAATGAATTGGTTGATGAGTAAACAACTGATCCATAAACTGAAACCACGATGGCTTTGGTACGCGAGCGTCAAAAGTGCCGGAGTTAAAAATTTACTGCCACGTGCTTGACACGAGGGAATCCTCGCTAGAAAAGGACTGTGCCTCGTTTTGAACTACGTACGGCTTTCCCCAAGAATGTGAACCAAGATGGCGGCTCTTCAGTCGCCTTCGCGCTGATTCGCGCTGAGAAGGTTCATTCGTTTTACTTAGATTTGCTTACTTATTTCTTTTACGAACAATAACTACTGATAATTAAAATACATGCGGCATTATTTATTTCCAAAATATTGATGCGGGCGGGTCATGCGAAACAACCTATCAACTGACAACTGGTATGTTGTGGGAAAACTCAAATTTTTTTTCGTGCGCTTCGCGCACAAACGGCAAAAATTGCAAAACTCAATTTTTTTAATCAAAACTCAATTTGAAATTTTTCTGCAAAACTCAATATATTTTGTTTTTCATCGTGGTAACCACGATGAAAAAACGGCTAGAAAAACCCCTGGGTACATTCTGTTATCACAAGCTGAGTTGTGTATTTCCGAATTCCATCAAATAATGTTACATTTTGCTTTATTTTTCAGTGAATTTTGCTCGTGTTGTTCCCAATGGGCTTCTTATATTTTTTCCCTCATATCCTGTCATGGATAAATGCCTTGACAACTGGAAGGTTAGTCATTATAACTGTTATGTAATGTTTTCAGCTTGTAATGTTTAACACAGAAGTAGGAGGATCATGCACCTGTAGTTGAGTGATGTTAAGGATGTGGTTGAAGGATGCAGTTGAAATTTGTCCTGAATGATTGTTTTAGGATTCAGTTGCAGGATGCAAGGAAGGATACTGTTGAGGTATTGTGTCAAGCTAGGTAAACCTAGATGGTAAATCAGAAGAACACCATCTAGACGTAACGCTATGAAAACTTCGTGCGAAATGTTCGCTGATATTCTACGAGATCCCATAATAAGCCAATCACAACCATTTCTGACTTCTCTCTGACAATGATTGACGTTTACTTCACGGAGATTAACATCTTCGCGCGGCGCAGTCTTTTGATATTTTCTACCCTCTAACAAAACCAGACTTCAGCGGGAATAAACTCTTTGATCTTCACGCACACTGTCTGAAAATGATGCCATATTTGGATACTGTTTCTCGATAATGTTTATATATTAGTCAACGTGCTACCGTGTGTAATTACTGTGGGCGTGATTTCAACAAGCTAGCCACCTGATGTAGTTTAAGATTCGCATGGGATTTAAATAGGGCTGAATTCAGATATAATATTCCGTGATATATTATATCTGAGTTTACTGAGATTGGTATTGTGTTTGCTGTGTGGAGGGTCATGTTGAAGGATGCATCAAACGATGGTGTTGGAGGATGCTGTTGAAGGATGCTATTAAAGGGTTGTGTTGATGAAGGATTGTATTGGGAGGCTGTTGAAGGATGTGTTGAAGGATACAATCAAAGAGTGTTGAAGAATGCTGTTGAAGTATTGTGTTGGGGGATGCTGTTGATGATTACTTTTGATGATTACTTTTGATAGATGGCATTTAAAAATGTAGTATTTAAATCTTCCTGCTATCACTGATGAACAGTATTTGGTTGAAATGACACACATAATGATTCCTCTTGCAGACAGTTGGTATTTGGAACCGAATTACTCAGTATAAAGCAATATTTGTGGAACCCAAGGGGAAGGCTGCCTTCCAGGAGGTAAATTTTGATTTGTTTCTTCAAGATTCAATAAGAGCTTTCAAAACAATATCACTTGAGGAATTAAATATGAGAGTGTATAGAAGTGCTTGAATACAGAATAAAGTTGACATTACATTATTCACTCTAGGGAGTGGTGCACTTGCCAAGTGATAAATAAATCTGCTTTCTGATGTTCCGTCA
>JAVTVY010041195.1:0-18384 GCA_036873755.1 Hanleya hanleyi
AGCGCCCTGATCATTTACAGCGCCATGAACGTTCAATTCATGGGCCACCCAAGCGTCCATGCGAAGAATGTGGTCAACTCTTCAATCGACCCAGTTAGTTAAAACGGCATGAGCGTTTGATTCATGGTCCGTCACCACGGTATGAGGGACAACTTCCCACTAAAGAGGCACCCAGGAGGGACAGATCCACTGAAGATGAACCCGGGGAGGAGAATGCCACTGGTGATGCGATCACGGAGAGCCTGCCTATACCCACAGCTCAGAAGAGCCTAGATATCCAGCCGGTCCCTAGCATTACTGTTTCCAGTCATACGCCTGACAACAGCGAACATTTTCTGGAAGATGCGGTGGATGTTCCCAGCGATCTCTTACCCGAAGATCATCCAGTGAGTGAGATGTATCGACGCCATTGGTCCATGATCCGACACTGCTTCCACCGTCATCGCCCTATATTGAACTTGTACAATTTCCGACTGACCGACCTCGCCCGTCTACGCAGCTACGTGGAAGCCATCTTCAATGACCAACCTACGTCCTTCACATTAAATGTAGCATTTGGGTACATCTTATGCCATAAGATGACGCGTGAATTGTGCTATTTGTATTCCAGTGCCATCAACCCAGTGTACGACCATCCTTTCACAATCACCAATCGGGCGTCGCTAGAGACGATGCTGACCCAACTGGACACTGTGGATCCCTTAGAATGGGCCTATGAACAGCGTCCCAACACCAAGTGGATAGTGGAGAGGGTCACCAATGTTACGTTCTTCGTGGTTAAACTGACCCACCACCCCCATCGGATGAAAGCATTCACCCATGCACTGATAGATACTCAGAATGCGCAAACAACTATCTGAGGATATGTTTCCTCAACGGTATCCTGGCCTGTCCGATGACGATTAGAACAAAGTGAAACGGTTCAGAGCGAACATGGCCGAAGATGGAACTTTCTGAAATGGCGACTTCTGATTGGACAAGAGTAGCCGAGAATACATCTAACAAACAGGAACGAATATGACAGATGCAAATGGTGGCCTCTGATTGGACAAGAATATTCTTGAATTGTAAATATATCCAACGCGGCTCCCCCAACGTGGGTATGATGTAACATTGGGGAGAATAAACTATATGAAAAAAAACTTCTTGTTGTTGTTGTTCTCTCATGTGTGATCCTTGTTGTTGTTGCTGTTGTTGTTCTCTGTCCGGTCTATATCATGGTGTTATGTTAGAGTGTTAAGGTATAACGACGGGCGTCGACGGGCGTCACTGCATTTCGAAGAATTAGTGACAATTCCATGGAATATCAGAGCTTCTGAGCTATTTCACCTGGGCGTTGAAGCATTCAGAATGGCGTTGGTGGGCGTTGCTACAAGATGACACCTCACACGACGCATTCGGACCAAGGATGGTCCATCTCTACACCAAATACCATCCTTCACTGCCCCAAAATGCTCACTTTCGCTACTACTCGTACTGATGACGTCACCAATGACGTCACAGATGCTGTGAACAGCCCCCAAATCGGGTCTACACCCCGAGAGCTACAAAATGACACCTCCCAGGACGCATTCGGACCAAGGATGGTCCATCTCTACACCAAATACCTTCCTTGTACTGCCCTAAAATGGCCACTTTACTTACTCCAACCAACTGCGCATGCGCAGATTAACGCGACTTACACTTAAAAACACACCATTCTGACTCTAACCCACACAAGCTTCAATTTGACACCTTCCACGACCCATTCGGACCCATAGCGGTCCATCACTACACCAAATACCATCCTTCACTGCCCCAAAATGCTCACTTTCGCTACTACTCCTACTGATGACGTCACCAATGACGTCACAGATGTTGTGGACAGCCCTCGAATCGAGGTCTGCACGCCGAAAACTACAAGATGACACCCCACACGACGCATTCGGACTGAGGATGAAGCATCCCTACTCCAAATACCTTCCTTCACTGCCCCAAAATGCACACTTTCGCTACTACTCGTACTGATGACGTCACCAATGACGTCACAGATGCTGTGAACAGCCCCCAAATCGGGGTCTACACCCCGAGAGCTACAAAATGACACCTCCCAGGACGCATTCGAACCGTGAATAGCCCATCTCTACACCAAATATCTTCCTTTCACTGCCCCAAAATACTACTCGTACTGATGACGTCACAGGTGACATGAACAGCCCTCAAATCGGGGTCTACACCCCGAGAGCTACAAGATGACACCTTCCAGGACGCATTCGAACCGTGAATAGCCCATCTCGACCCCAAATACCTTCATATACTGCCCCAAAATGGCCACTTTACTTACTACAACCAAATGCGCATGCGCAGATTAACGCGACTTGCACTTAAAAACACACCATTCTGACTCTAACCCACACAAGCTTCACTTTGACACCTTCCACGACCCATTCGGACCCATAGCGGTCCATCTCTACCCCAAACACACACCCACATACCCCCCAAAATGCCTACTTTCTATACTACGGGCCAGGCTGCGCATGCGCAGACTATTGAACACGGACGAACCATTAGTGTAGTCAAGTGCTCCTCCACGAGAGCTTCAAAATAAGACCTCACTCGACCCCATTGGACCATTAGGGACTCACGTAGACTCCAACATGTCCACCCCGTATGGCCCTATACACCCATAGCCATGCAGTATAGGCCTATGGGCCTACCCAGGCCTCGATGACTTTTTTTCAAAAATTTCACCGATTCGCTCCGGGACACTTCCTATCGTGTTCTAAATGACGAGACGTGAAAAACAAATCCAAACAACCCTACCGCAAATGTATAGAAGTAGGTTTCCCAGGGGGGCAAACATTGATCCTATACCCCAGTATGGGACTATATGGATCTATATGGGTCTCGGTGACTTTTTTTCAAAAATTTCACCGATTCGCTCCGGGACACTTCCTATCATGTTCTAAATGACGAGACGAGTAAAACGAGACCCCACAACCCTACCGCAAATGTATAGAAGTACGTTTCCCAGGGGGACAAACATTGATCCTATACTCCCAGTATGGGACTATATGGGGCTATATCGTACTTTTTCAAAAATTTCACCGATTCGTGCCGGGACACTTCCTATCATGTTCTAAATGACGAGACGTGAAAAACAAATCCAAACAACCCTACCGCAAATGTATAGAAGTAGGTTTCCCAGGATGGTCCTATACCCCCCATACCCCAAATAGCCATTTTCGCGTAATTTAGGATAAAGTCCGTGTTCCGTTTCTTTTCAGGAAAATTTTTACATACACCCACCCTGGAACTAGGGGGAGATAACTCTATTGATAGACCAGCCCCGTTAAGCCCGGCGACCTATATACCCCCCATACCCCATATAGGCAGTTTCCCGAATTTTTCGATAAAGTCCGTGTTCCGTTTTTTTTTCAGGAAAAATTTTACATGCACCCACCCATGACTGGATGCCCCTTCACATAGGCTTCACATGGATACCTCATATGACCCCATTGGACCATTAGGCGCTCCCCTAGCTCCAAAACGTCTATTTTCATACCTTTGACCACCGCGCATGCGCAGAATGCCGATATTTCAACCCCACACCCAGTCCATCAGATGCCCCTTCACGAATGCTTCACATTGATACCTCATATGACCCCATTGGACCATTAGTAACTCCCCTAGCTCCAACACGGCTATTTTCATACCCTTGGGCCACCGCGCATGCGCAGAATGCCGATATTTCAACCCCACACCCAGCCCATCAGATGCCCCTCCACGAATGCTTCACTTTGATACCTCAGTCGATCCCATCGGACCATTAGGGGCTCCCCTAGCTCCAACACGGCTATTTTCATACCCTTGGGCCACCGCGCATGCGCAGAATGCCGATATTTCAACCCCACACCCAGCCCGTCAGATGCCCCTTCACGAATGCTTCACTTTGATACCTCACTCGACCCCATTGGACCATTAGTGGCTCCCCTAGCTCCAAAACGCCTATTTTCATACCCTTGGGCCACCGCGCATGCGCAGAATGCCGATAGTTCAACCCCACATCCAGCCCATCAGATGCCCCTTCACGAATGCTTCACATTGATACCTCATATGACCCCATTGGACCATTAGTAACTCCCCTAGCTCCAAAATGTCTATTTCCATACCCTTGGGCCACCGCGCATGCGCAGAATGCCGATATTTCAACCCCACACCCAGCCCATTAGATGCCCCTTCACGAATGCTTCACTTTGATACCTCATATGACCCCATTGGACCATTAGGGGCTCCCCTAGCTCCAAAGCGGCTATTTCCATACCCTTGGGCCACACGAGTTGTCTCCCTTGCGTCAGTGTGTGCAGATGGCGCTATGGTTAGGATCGACGCCGTGATGTGGAAAGGGCGTCCCCACACCATCCTGGAGCCGCCATTTTGTTTGTTGATTTCTTGCGGAGATACACGGAACAATAAACGCTCGACCCTAGGGTGGTACAGATGCTAGACTGATCCTATTAACATGGTACAACACCTATAGATTATGTTTATTATTATTATATGGCTTAGAGGGTTTTTTTGAGGGTAATGTGAGGGTTTTTTCTCCCCGTGACAAAATGGGCTCTGTAATCAGTAATATATACAATTAAAATTAATTAATTTTATTTATTTATTTATTTATTCTGTGAAAACACCCATGACATGACTGAAAAGAGCCTCGCTCGGCCCCATCGGACCATGCAGCGTATTTCAAGTCCAGAAACTACTTTTTCTCCGCGGAAGCTTTCTTCCGCGACCGCATCACCACCAGACCGCATCACCGCGGAGGAATACAAAGGTTACAGGTTGCCGGAACTATAGTCACCCAGAGTTACCTCCCCCTAGATTGGAGCTCTCTTGTGCTGGAGGTAGTTTTTCCCCAACGATCACATGATCGTCACGTGATCAAGTTCCTCCTCAATCCCCCACCGGGGGGAACAAAAAAGTAGGTCAATGCGACCTGTAATGCACTTTATATACTACTCGTGTGGCCCAAGACCAGTTGGGTTCCCCTTTAATGCATTGATCTCTTCTGAGTTTCTGAGATGTAATTCACTGCGTACTTATCTTTTCACAAGCAAAAATATATCATATGTATTTTTAAACTTCCCTGAGACGATTTATTTGTTGTAGCACAAATATCATATCACTGTTGTATTAAGCACCTGTTATTATTCTGAGTTGAACGTTTCACCCCGACATTGGCTGAGATATATCCCCTTGGTATCACAAATGACATGACATTAATCGCTTGAGTTACATGAAACGACTAGATAAACATGAAATCACACACATTCTGACTTGCATTTGGATAACTAAATACTTCTGTTGTGAGCTCATATGATGTACTCGTGCTATTTAATCACTTCTGCTCCGCTTCCAGCACATGAGTTTTTAAATTCTACGAACAAAATAGCTTCAATAATTCACCCACATGAACACGTCAGTACGTTCAGGTGGGCCATTCATTTATATTATCAAACCGGCAACCCATTTTGAACAGCCAACAGCCTGAATCCTAAATCATTGCGGAGGATGCCGCCATAGATGCAGTCACTGTTGACACTCTTCCATTGCGTATTCAAAGAAAAGTCAATATAAGGAACGTGTTAATTTCTCGGGTTTTCTCTTGCTCTTTCTGTCGCATATGTATGAGAAAAATAAATAGACAACCTTGCCTTATTAGACTCCCACAAGCTGCAAACGGATGCACCTATCTCAATCTATGCATGGCATTACAGGTGCAACGCTTTCGCAAAAACACTACACATGCCTTGATACATGTCGCCCCAAAACTCCACGCCGCCGAGAGTATGGATGTTTTGACACTATCCCACTTCTGACACTATATTATCATATTCGAACTGTCTGTCATTTGGAAACATGGTCATTGGGCATTCCATTTTATCGGGTGAGAATGGTTACCCGTAAGCTTATACGAAATAGATCAAAATGGATCAACATAATTCAAATGTTCTTCTTCCTCATCAATAACATCCTCCTCGTCAGAACTCACAGAAGCTGGTTTTGGTGTGTGAGAGGGAGGAGGAGCGGATGGCCGACCGGGTAGTTCGTCTCGTGATAAAGGAGGTAATTTGCGTAATTTTGGCAAACCATAAGTTTGACTTAGCCGCACATTTGAGAGTCCGCCATGTGTTTGATGCTGGATTCTAGAATTCACACTATGTCCTCTCGCCTCATTATTGGGGGTATTGTATCTAGATATGTCACCTAATAGTTTGTCTGTCGATGTGAAATTTTCTGTACAGCAAGCGATCTCTGCATCGAGATCATCGTCTGCATCCTGATAGCTGTCACGAAGACCATCGTCTGGCTCAGAGTCATCAGTACTGTTCGACGAGTCATTGTAAGATGCCTCGGTAGGTATCTGAACAACAGGCGGCAGTACTGACCTTCCGATTCCCGGTAAAGGAGCCAACTTTTGAAGTCTCAGAATTGTTGGTTGCCTCTCTATCTGGTACTCTCTTACAAAACGAATCAGTTCGTCTGTTCCTGAATCCGGTTTCTTCTGGCGTGCATATTTGTCGTATTTTGGAGAACTACTTCTTTGCTGCCTTCGTCGTTTGCTCTGGCGACCGTCTAGTCTTCTCGACATTATGCTCTCTTCACTGGTAGTCTGGGATTGTCAGGATTATAGCTGCCAAGACTTTGACCTGTAACGAACAGAGAATAATCTATAAAGTATTCATAGGCCTCCTTTTTTGTCATTCACTTCAATATAACATGAACTTCAGCGAAATAGTTTATGAAGCGACACTATTGTGATGAAGATTCTTTTCGTGTAACGTTGTCATGGTGCTGTTACATAGCAGTCAATTTGTTGAAGGATGGGTAAAATGCTTGTAACAGAAGCTAGAGCAGTGTAAAAATTTGCTCCGGTTTGATTCAGTTCAGGTTCAAGATCAGTGACGTCATCACCGAAAATGACGTCACCAACGGAAGTGATGTTATCACCGAAAGTGACATCACCGGAAGAGATTTCATGATTGGAAGAGACATCATCACCCGAGAAGTAACACAATATCAGGGTGCAGGTTCAGGTTCCAGTTCAGGGCGGGATCAATGTGCAGGTTTGGGAGTGAAACGGGTTTAGGTTCAAGGATTCGTCCAATCAGAATCATGTATACCACCACAATGTTTGATGACGTCGATGATAAGTCGTGAAGATCGGCGACAATGTTTTATCACGTGATGATTTGGGTATAATCCGTCTCCATTGTTGCGGGAACATCTATGGACGCTCGCGGTTTAAATAAAGGCAAACCCCCATTACAATTTCCACTCCATACCCAGATGTTTGGGTACCTTGTGATAATTCGACCAATCAGATTCATGTATACGACTGTCATGTTTTATCACGTGACAGGTTAACCTACAGAGAGAAGGATTTGAAAAAAATCCCACACTGACAAATAGATACTTGAAATGGACGTGTGTTTAAAGCTGTCCCTCACTCCAGGGTTAATTTTAATCGACACAGGCTTTTTTTTGCCATTTTTCAGATTCTTAACCTATATCATTGTGGGCAGTTTTGCCGCAAGAACGTACCTTGACTTGTTCTATCTATATATTGAAAATATACATGGAGTGCGAAAAAAGCTCAAGTATCATTTCGAGTATTCCTGGACGGACACCTTCCTTACAGAAGACCAAATAAATTGACGTTCATATTTCCAAACCCTATGAATACTCTGTTTTCTAAATATATCTTCTCTTTATCGGTATCGATGTAATAAGAGCGTAATTATCGCGATGCGAAGCGAAAAACATTTTAAACCGGATAAGCTATTCATCACCATGGAACCAACATAACACTGTCGTCGTATTACTTTCCTTACTCCCACAAGGGCACTGAACTGATAATTAAATGGATCGAATAGCATGGACATTAGAAAATACTATTGCAACTGAGGGAGAAAGGTTCAAATACGGATTAAAGAGATCTGATTTATCGCATTAACTTTTCTCGGGCGTAGGCGATATAGTTTGAGCTACTGTTCCTGATACATATCTCCGTCACCATTGAGGGACTCGAATCAGTCGGTCGTGTGTATCCAAAATTACCACATTAGATACAAGCGAAACTTATATTCAGACATCCATGTATCGATGAATGTAAAGGCCACATTTGTATCTTCAATACACATCCTTGTGTCTGCTAATTATTCAAGAGGATAAAATATTGTCCTTCGTGTACATATCAAAAGATCCAGTAAATGCGAAACTACATATATGTAACATATGTGGGGTAATTGAGGATGAAAAACACTTTGTTATCGTGTCAAAAATTTAAAGCTGAGAGGGATGAATTAATGTGCACCCTGAAGCCATATATTCACACAAATGATGCAAACGAGCTGTGTCAGTTACTCTTATCAAAAAATAATCTAGTGACTACCAAACATGTTGCAAAATACACATACACATGTTTCAGTAAATTGGCTTGATGGTCTCATTCTGTGTATTCTGCTATTGGTCATGGAATCTACTGTGTCATGACCTGATGGTGAGCTATGTGCGGATTGAGCCGGTCATTCATACAGATTTACCCTCCTTTTATCAGTCTAAAAAATATATATATATATAATAAAAATAATAATAATTCTATATATTTTTAATAGTCATATTTGAAATGCATGCCCTAAGTATTATTATTACATGTGTATGTGTGTTTTAAGTATGTGTGCAAGACTTTCTTTATTGCATTTGTCTTGATATGTACCGTCCATGTTGTTTGTACAAATGCTTCTTGTAAAGCTCTGTCAAATATGTATGGTTCTTGTTTATGTCATACATACATGTATGGCTTGTATTCATTTACCATCAATGGTGTCTATGTAAATGTAATATAAATGTAATAAATGGAAATTTATTAGAGATGTTAGTCCAGTAGCACGACAAACACCGTCCGCCCGTAATACCGTACAGGCTAGTTATTACAACGCCAGCACCTAACAGCGGCTTTTTCTCCCGCTGTACACTCACAGGTGTCAGCGCAAGTAGCAACCTCCTCACAGCGCATGCTCCATTTCGCAGGCTCCAATAACATCCCTGCCTCCAATAGCGGAAGTTGACCTTTACTACGTTGCTATGACGCATAGGGGAAACCAACCAACGCACGGTTCAGTTTGAATCCGACCAAACGACTCCTTTAGCGTTGCACATGAGCGAACTACTTTTCATATGCTCTGTCCAGATAAACAGGGAAAATTATCTCCAGATAATTCTTTTTAACGCTAGGTCAACGGAGGTATTATGCAGACTTGAAAAGTAATCAAAATGTTCGTTAAACATCTATTTTACTATATATGATGTCACTTCCGGCGATGTGCGCGAAGGCCCCGAATCCGGTCCAAAAATCTGACTGGTGGCTGGGGTGTTATTAGACCCCCGGCGAGGTGGTTGCGCAAGTAGAAGCTAACAACAGACCGCGCATGCGTGCAAACTATTTACTATCAAATTTGAATTTCGGATCTATACATGGTTTGCCTGGACAATAGATACTTACATGAAGCATCAACAATATCTCTGTGGATATGAACAGATGGTGCCCATATTTGTTCTTTCTTTTTGTGAAATCTCCGAATATGGTTCCAGGTTAGGTTATTTTGTCCCATCTTCACGTATCAACTTACACACTACAATAACCTTCGGTAAATTCCTACTACTTAATTGACCTATTTAATTGGGTAAATTCTCCAAAATTGGAGAGGAAGTTATGTCATGCAGCAATAAAAAAAAAACAAAAAAAAACAAACAAGCTGAACAACAGCTTGCAGCGAAGTATTTTTAACTCCAAATATGGCAAGCGGTTGTTGCATTGCTTTTTAAAAGCAAAGTATACATTTCCTTCGTTAAGCCAATCAAATTGAAAGTTTGAAGAGGTAATATAGGGACACTTTTCTGAATATTGTAATATTGAAATATATAAAACAATATAAAATCTAATTGCAAGATGGTCGCTCTGAAGACTTCACAGCTATGTCATTTTCTTCTACAAAAAGGTGACCTGTGTCGAGCGTACGCGGGCAAAAGAACAGCTGCCTGGCGGCGGTATAAGGAGAATAAGTGTTCAATAGAATTCAAGAGTACATGGATCAGAGGAGCGAGACTGTATGTGGACTACATAACCCCTACAAACAACGGTATTAAACTGAATGGCAATGGATAATTGGAACAGCGAAAAGCAAAAGCGCGAGGATATTGATTTTTCCTTTCCACACGGTATCAAATATATCATCTTTTCTGACACACCGATAGATTAGTTTCATATAATTTGCATGAAACCATCAATGTTCGTTGAGTTACATGATGGGCTTTCTGCGAATAAAAAAAGTTCTTTGACAACAATTTTGACAAAAAAATCGAGAGAGAAATATGTAAAATAAAACAAAATAAATTGTAAAAGAAAATTTATGTCCGCTTGAATATTGGTGCTAATAGTGTCAATAACGTTTTTCGATTAAGGACGCGGAAATTGTTTATGGCACAAGGCTGGCTGAAGTCAGATATATCACCAATTGTTCATGGCGCAAGGCTGGCTGGAGTCAGATATATCACCAATTGTTTATGGCACAAGGCTGGCTGGCGTCAGATATATCACCAATTGTTTATGGTACAAGGCTGACTGGAGTCAGATATATCATCAATTGTTTATGGCACAAGGCTGGCTGGAGTCATATATATATCACCAATTGTTTATGGCACAAGGCTGGCTGGAGTCAGATATATCACCAATTGTTTATGGCACAAGGCTGGCTGGCGTCAGATATATCACCAATTGTTTAAGGCACAAGGCTGGCTGGAGTCAGATATATCACCAATTGTTTATGGCACAAGGCTGGCTGGCGTCAGATATATCACCAATTGTTTATGGCACAATGCTGGCTGAGTCAGATATATATCACCAATTGTTTATGGCACAAGGCTGGCTAGAGTCAGGTTAGAGATAGGTTCATCGTCACCGCTTTAACTCAAGGTTTATGCCAAGGACCAGTTCATATTTCTACCCGATTTATGGTGCCAATCTGGCGAGAGCGCGGCAACATTAGAAGATACCCACCAGCGTGGCGCCTCCTTGGGCTGAGCCAACCAAAAAGCCCCTACCATTTGTTCCCTTCAAAGCACTACGAAGAGTTCTCGGGATTGGTTGATACTCGCGCTACTGCATCACGGTTAGATCCTATAAGCGACATATCCAAATGGGGGAGCAGATAGGATTTAATTTTAATTAGATTGATCACGTTGAGTAATGATCTTCAGCATACCGTGAAACAAGTCTTGTCAGGAAATTAGTCGTTTGAATTTATGGCCAAATTTCACTTGCATACACGCCCCATAGGTTGATTTATTTGGACGTGATCAAGCGGAATGCTGTACGGTTGATGTTCATTCAACATGACATTTGCGTTTAATGAATTTTATTACGAATATAATTATGTTTGACCACAAGTTCAGTAGCGGTATATTAAGACTATAATAGCTATTTCAACAAGATATTAACCATTCTTCAAGCATGTTATGCTAATCAATACATTTACTCCATGTCAATCATATTTAGTTACAAAAGAAATAAATCACTTGACATGCATGAAAAATGATCTGAGAAAATACTGAATTAATGGTATAAAATTTCCTACGGTGATATTGTTCGAGTTAAATATCCAGCATAGAGTAGTTTCAGATAACGCTATTTAGATAAAAGTTGCTGCTCAGTAAAATTTAGCATTGTATTATATAACTAGCGTAAAAGACGGGGAAATCCCTTACTGTTCAGAAGTGTCACACTTCATGTGAAGTGTGCCTAGAAGTGCCTCTGAAGAGTACACTGAAAAGGCACTTCAACAACGAAGAGAAATACTGGCACACTTCAAAGGTACTTCTTTAGAAAAAGGCAGTAGCCAAGGGACTCCTCAAAGACACTTCATGGGCTTTGTCAATTTCATAGCAAAAAATGAGGGACTTCAGAGACACTTCTGAGACTTGGTTTTTGTTCGGCATAATCCAAGGTACTCCTGAAAGACACTTCATGGAGTTCTTCAGCAAAACTTGAGGGACTTCAGGGACACTTCTGAGACTCAGTTATTGTTCGGCATATTCTGAGGTACTCCTCAAAGACACTTCTTGGACTTTGTCAGTTTTATAGCATATCTTGAGAGACTTCCCCTTACAAAAAATATCTTATAGGAGCCTATAAGATTTTGAAAACTCCTATAAGATTCTAAAAAATCCTATAAGATTCTGAAAAATCCTATAAGATTCTGAAAATCCTGAAAATCCTATAAGATTCTAAAAAATCCTATAAGATTTTGAAAAATCAATAGGATTTCTAGATTATTGGAATTTTCCCACAAACTGTTACAGTAACATAACATTATAAATTAGAGCTACATGTATACAAGTTTCAATGATATTAATTAGCTCTGGGAATATCCCAGCCTAAAGTTGGCTGATTTGATTTCACTCAGTGACATCAAATCTCATTTCAATGAAACCGCTAAACATCAGATTTGTACTTCACAGTTCAAAATAGCTGCAACTGTGTAAAATATTCAGATGTGGTTACTGACATATTACTCAGAACTGTGAACACTTTTTTGGGTCTTTTAAAGTGATCAGTACCATGGGTTTCTATTTGAATAAAATAAAGATATTAATAATATCAGTCTCTCACATATTAGTGTTATCAAAACAGTATCATATTAGATAAGAAATCTTGTTGAATTCAGATTTTATAATCATTCCAAATACATAATTTTATAGTAAAATTGGACAAAATGGAAAAATATTTTTAGAAGAATCAGTTCTAACATAACATAATGTCAGCAGCAAAAAATGCCCATTAAAGAATACTTTATATTATCCTCATCATTATTATCACTTGTTTAAATGTAATATATATATATTTATAATTTCTGTTTCTGATAGTCTTTTTCCTTTTAACTGTCTCGTCAAAATGGGTGGAGTTATCTGCCCTTGAAAATTTAATTGAACACAGGGGGGGGGGGGCGCCACCAGTCGGCAACAAACAAAATGGCTGACCAACTGCAAAAATCAGATGGATTTGTTCATGTTAAGCTGGAACTATGGAGGTTTGAAGAACTGTATTGCAGATGGTGATGAGTGCAGCTAGTGATATGGTAAGTAAATAATAAATATAACTAGAATTTTTCTGTTTTTCATAACTTAATAAGCAAAGAACTGAGCTGAACAGTGATGTGGACCTCTTGACATACTTGGCATATTAAAAAAATGATATTGGCCTCAATAAATATTGCTATATGGACTGCAGGTTGCAATAATGTATTTCACCTTATAATTGCAGTCAAATTTAATGGGTCATATAGCATGGCTTTCACAAAGAAATATCCATATCTCTGTCTCAATATCACTTTCAGATCCACTCAGGTTCCTTAGGCAGTGTGGATTTCCTTTGTTATGACAGTGTGAATTGTCGGCTTGGAAACCCCAGGCTTGGGGACCTCATATGAAAATTGGCATGCACCCCCTGGAGGAAATCCCCTGAGGGTGAGATATTCTTATCACAAAACTGCTTGTATACTTCCTGTTCATGTCAAAACAGGTGGATTTAACTGGTTTGGGGATGGTAGCTCTAAATAAATAATCTTATTGTTTTTAACTGTTTATTGATTTATAAAATTTATTGATTTTTGTTCCTTGCAGAAGATTGTAGAATATTTCCATACCAGATTTTTGACAAAATGGTAAAGAAATATGTTTTAAAATATATTGATAATAAAATGTTAGCATAACCTATTTTTAGCTATAATCAGAAAAAGTATAATCAATAATGATTAAACTTTTCATCATTATAACAGGTTATATTTTCCTTGTCTGTTGATTGCATTATTCATATACTAAAGCTAATGATCTTCACACACTTCAATTGTACATTTCTACCCACATCTTGAGAAATGAAAACATTTCATTTCATACATTTATTTCATTTCAAAAATTTAAGATACAATTTGTAGTTAATAAACATCTATTTGTTATTTGAAACCCTGTATGGAGATCCAGTTGAACCAGAAATTAACAAAGACAAATTATAAAAATTCACATGATTGTTTCTCTTCAATTCTAATGGCTTCTTACATTGTATACTTTCATATTCCAGAATACAGCTGCTACAAGGAACTCGGCTCACCTCAAGCAGCCACTCGACTGATGGGAAATTTAATGAGCACACCTAGGTATGGTTGATTTCTTCATAGTGTATATTGGTTAGAACGTCACACAAACTGTTTGTCTCCCTTGTTTTTTGTAAATCGTACGGATGTGTTCCATTCTTTACCCTTTACGGTAGTCAACCTATTCAATCATCTTGAGTGTATTAAAAAAAAGAAAAACTGGATGCATGTCATATGGAACCATATATACAACTGATCAGGTTTCAATTATATGCATGTATTTATCGCCACAGGTCAAGAAGTCCACAATTCAGACTGGTGGGTTTCAGCAAAGGTTGGATTACGTCCAAGTGGACCCCAGGGCAACTATCCTTCGAAAGATCTGCTGCTTCAAGTTCAAGTTGGACAAGAACACGGTCACCCTTGAATAATAATACTAATACTGCAATGAATTCTCATGCCAAAGACTGCATGTAAATACATACATATATAGTACTGTGCTGTCTCAAGGATTTGTGCTAGCGGTTATATAAACTACACGTTTTTTGTTAAGAACCATCAGGTTTATTGTAAATATTTTATGATGTACTGTTTTGTCTCAGTGTTTTCTCTAAATAAAACGTTCTGTGCTCAAATATATATTTGTGTCTTCTTTTCCGGGAAAGTAAATATCTCGTGGCTACATACCTTTCATTACACGGATTTGCTATGATACTAATAACGTTATAATCAACGTCACAAAATATTGTTGCAGAAACTTATAAAACAGGGCTATTCCACCAAGCGCCTCCACTCAATGTTTCTCAAATTTGGCGATACATATCGCATGCTGATAGCAAAATACGAACGTAGGGTGCACTCCGGAGATTCTTTTATTCGGCATGGAATAGACTATGGGTCCGTTTTTCGGCCACCAGTTGTCGCAAAACCTTCAACCCAAATCACTTATATGTATATATTTTCTGAAAGAGCATGATGAAACTATTATTTTAAGATATAACACTGCTATGTTATAGAAAAATTTAACTTGAACATTCTTCTCCATGCTTGCTTCATTTTTCCTAGAAAACCCCTTAAAAATGTCGAAAAATGGTCAAATTCGGCTCAATTTCCAGAAAAATCTGTAAGAGCGATTTCAATTAAACTTTTTACTCACGTTCCCTGGTCCGGTCTCAACTTAAAAAGGCAAACAAAAGTGGGTGTCAACCTGCCCGTTTTTTGTCAGATTTTCTTCCAGTAAATGAGTCCCGATTTTTAGGCACACCCAAGGGGCATAACTGAGGCAGGAATAAACTTATCTATGATCCTTGATCAGCGTGTAGACGAAGCCAGCACTGATTTTGTACGTACTGCACTTAAACATACGCTTGTAAACAGGATGGCATTATAGATATGTTTGCCATAGAAGACAAGTAAAGAATTATGATGTAGCAGAACAAGGGCAGTCTATCGTATTATGAAATTAGAGAGGGGCCATTACTACGAAACTGGGTGGAGGGCCACCTTAAGGGGCAGGATGTTTTTTACGAAATTAATTATTCACATGTATCGTAATCTCAGAGTGTTTACGAGTATGGCGGTATACAACACTTGCCAGTTATACATATTATTTTGGGAAATCCGACCGATAACTTTCCCCCTACCCCATCTTTGTTTTGATCAATTTTGCCAATTCTAGCAGGATTTTCGAGAACAAAACTCAAAAAATTAACCTATTTCTTCTTAATAATGGTCATCCATTCGGCAATATGAAGGCCGTGGTTACTTTTCCGCTTTCCAATGATAGCAGAAACGCGGGAAAATGCAAATAAGAGATGTAACCAAGTCAAATTATTGGTAATTTTGCATTCAATTTTCTCTTAGAAACATGGGAAATACTTCAGAAACTTGAGAAATAATTTGTAAAACCACAATAATATACATCCATTCCATCCTTTATGGACTGTAAATGGGTTCTCTTGTAAAGAAAATTTACACTGGCAAATTTATATCATTCTGATAGGACCTCGTTCTGCCATAATATCCACCGAAATCTCAGTCCAGGGGGAGATAACTCCTGCATGGAATACAGTATGCAGTAACCTCAATTGTATACTAATGGACACACTGTGGATTATTTTAATCGAACTCCTGGTCTTCTTTCCACCTGCTTCCGGAAATAGAGCTTCAGGTATAACTAGGCAGTCAAAATTAAACAATCTGGCGTAATGATACATCTCCGCTCCGTAACGGAGTCTACATTAAGATAATGCATAGACTCCACTATTATGCCTTAAGGGCGCACTCCGGAGATTCTTTTATTCGGCATGGAATAGACTATGGGTCCGTTTTTCGGCCACCAGTTGTCGCAAAACCTTCAACCCAAATCACTTATATGTATATATTTTCTGAAAGAGCATGATGAAACTATTATTTTAAGATATAACAATGCCATGTTATAGAAAAAATTTAATCGAACATTTCTCCCCCATGCTTGCTTCATTTTTCCTAGAAAACCCTTAAAAATGTCGAAAAATGGTCAAATTCGGCTCAATTTCCAGAAAAAACTGTAAGAGCGATTTCAATTAAACTTCTTACTCACGTTCCCTGGTCCGGTCTCAACTTAAAAAGGCAAAAAAAGGGGTGTTAACCTAACCGTTTTTTGTCAGATTTTCTTCCCGTAAATGAGTCCCGATTTTTAGGCACACCCAAGGGGCATAACTGAGGCAGGACAAACCTTACTCCATGATCCCGATCAGCGTGTAGACGAAGCCAGCACTCGATTTGTACGTACTCGTTTGCAGCGTTGATAATGCTGAACAGGATGGCATTATAGATATAAGCTATTAAGAAGACAAGAAGAATTATGATGTAGCAGAACAAGGGCAAGTCTATCGTATTATGAAATTAGAGAGGGGCCATTACTACGAAACTGCGGAGGCCAACTCGTAGCGTAAGATCTATGGCGTTACGTTTCGTAACTTGTGTCTAATTCCGCTTAACCCGGGGCTAGGGGCCGTATGAACCCATGTACTTCAAGATCATCATGGTACTCATATGAACAGTCACAATCAAAGCGTGACTGAGATACATCATTCTTTAGATGACGACTTTACAACGAATATTATGGATTAAGAATACGATCAGCGATACGGATTTGATATTTTTGGAACATCATGATGTCTTGCCGGCATCATTGAAAACTGTTGACCGCTTCTCTCTTGCAGGAACAAGCCTATGTTTATGTATACTATGATTGTCTTTTTGAATTTGGTGCTAATACTGTTATATGGAATATGGAATAGGTCTTTGGATTATGGACGCGGATATTCTCTAATGGACGACGGCTGGCTTATGAATGACGGACTAGACGCTTCAAGAGCACTTCAGAAGTGCATATGAAAGGTATCCTTCTGTAGAAGAGTGGATGAAGTGCCTTGACATATAAGGACATTGAAGTGCCTCAAATATTCTAATTAGGTACTTCAAGAGCACTTCAGAAGTGCCTATGAAGGTAACCCTTCTGTGGAAGTGTCGATGAAGTGTCTTTGCAGTACCGGTACTTAATCAACATATTTGAGGCACACTTCAAAAGTACTTCCAAGTAACTTCATTGTGACTTCAATGCCCTTATATGGCATTGCTACAAAACAATACCCACACTGCAAGGTCGATACTTCATGTAGGAACTATTGTCTGGGTCTTTGTGTCGCTGAAAAGGCACAGGTCTAGACACATTGTTGTCACCAGACTTGGCTATTGTATGCATTGTCTCGTGATTCTTACATGAAGTATGAACCCACTGCAAGCACACTTCTGACTCTGAGCCTTGCACTTCAAGGTTAAAATATGGCCACACTTTAAAGTTACTTCAAAGTTACTTCAAAGACACTTCTGGACAGTAAGGGAGGGAACAAATGTGAGCATGCGATAGGAACCATCTAAAGAAGCCAGCTCATCTAAAGATTTTAGTTGTTGTTGAAGCGTAATTTGTTAACATTTATATACATGTAGGCTTATGTTCATGTTATTCTGTCCCCCTTTTCTTGAACTTAGTCTGTGTGCAATAATTAAGCAGAACGTATATGTCAACGTGAGCACGGGGACATTATGATCTCGGCACTCAACCGGCGTTGAATGCCAGCGGGCTCGTGGCACTCTCCCTTCAAGAACAAATCCTTGAAACCATACTGGGGACATTTCAATGGCTACGGAT
>JAVTVY010041196.1:0-18955 GCA_036873755.1 Hanleya hanleyi
ACTCTTGGTATGTGCTTTAGAATAGGTTTACCAGAAGATTATTCTGTGAAGTCATGTGACGCAGTCAGTATGTCGGCACCTCTTCCCACTTCCCTTATATGTGTTGTAATTTTTTCCTGTATATGGCGAGATTCTGCTGGTGGACGTTTCGTCCCCGAGGCCCGCCCCCTGTACAGACCTTTGGTCTTTGATATATGTTGGCATTTGTGGGAAGTTGATGCTGGGTCGACATCGGGCCTTACAGACTAGTCTTTTGTATTAAATGCCGTCATTTACATCTGACGACGATACAGCTCACCAATCTCCAATGTACGAGTTGTCACAGCGAAACAGCTCACCAATTACCAGTATACGAGTTGTCAGAGCATTTCCATCATAGCTCTCTAGATTTGTATCTAATACCGCTTATGCCGGTACTAGGGGCCGTGTGGTCATATCATCGAAGTTGCCACATGAACAGGTACAATAAAAGCGTATCTGAGATACAACACATATCACGAATCGTTAGATTCTTGGTATGTGCTTTAAAATAGGTTTACCAGAAGACTATTCTGTGAAGTCATGTGACGCAGTCAGTATGTCGGCACCTCTTCCCACTTCCCTTATATGTGTTGTAATATTTACCTGTATATGGCGAGATTCTGCTGGTGGACGTTTCGTCCCCGAGGCCCGCCCCCTGTACAGACCTTTTGGTCTTTGATATATGTTGGCATTTGTGGGAAGTTGATGCTGGGTCGACATCGGGCCTTACAGACTAGTCTTTTGTATTAATTGCCGTCATTTACATCTGACGACGACACAGCTCACCAATCTCCAATGTACGAGTTGTCACAGCGAAACAGCTCACCAATTACCAGTATACGAGTTGTTAGAGCATTTCCATCATAGCTCTCTAGATTTGTATCTAATACCGCTTATGCCGGTGCTAGGGGCCGTGGTCATATCATTCAAGTTGCCACATGAACAGGTACAATAAAAGCGTACCTGAGATACAACACATATCACGAATCGTTAGATTCTTGGTATGTGCTTTAGAATAGGTTTACCAGAAGATTATTCTGTGAAGTCATGTGACGCAGTCAGTATGTCGGCACCTCTTCCCACTTCCTTATATGTGTTGTAATTTAACTTAACTGAGAGCATGTAAATTCCCAAAGGCCAAGGTAGCAAACGATCTCAAAAAATGTGCTGGTGACGTACACCAAGTCTTTGAACTTCCGGGTGGTGATCTGAAAGTCCACTGCAAATCACAAACTCAGTTCGACAAATTACTACGTTTAGACCTACTAGCAGATAAACCTGTCTCGGTGAAACAATTCAAACAGCGTAGAGAGCAATGCAAAGGAGTAATTTATGGAATTGACCTGAACATCAAGCTAGAGGATATCAAGCAATAACTTTCGGATCAAAATGTCATATACGCTAAAAGATTACAGAAAAATAAGAACGATACCACTAGTGTTATGTTAGTATTCAAAGGAACAAAACTTCCAGAAACTATTCGGCTCTGGGTACACAATATTACAGTGAAACCTTTTTATGATACCCCTAAGCGTTGTTTTCAATGTCAAAAGTTAGGACATTTTCAAAATTTCTGTAAATCGCAAATTGTTTGTCCCAAATGCGCAGGAAATCACACCTATGATCTCTGTACCGAACCCAAAATTACCTGTGCCAATTGTAAAGCAAATCACTCCGCAGGATATAAGGGCTGCCCGGCTTACAAAACTGCCCGCACAGTGGAGTTCGTAAAAGCAAACAAAGGCATTTCATACTCACAGGCAGTAAAAGAAACCAAACTCAACCAAAAGATAAGTCTAACAATGGCACATAGGAGAACAAACGTGAGTGAAACAATAGCTACACCTGTCCCAGCCAAACCCGAAGAAACAATAGAAATAGAAGACAATGAGATGGAAACTGAAAGAATTTCAATGACTAAACTTGACCTTCTAGGTTTCATAACGTTAGCGATAAACTCAGTTACCGACTCCAATCAGCCCAAGCTAAATAAAAAAGAAACAAACCATAATCATAGCTAAAATAGGCCAAGATTTCTTTAACTGGAATTTCAAATATGAAGAAATTATAGATTGGGGACTGCACCCTAAATATAGAAAGGAAACTTCCACACCTCTCAGAACACCCAATACCCATAATATCTCGGTATAAATGTATGCACTACCTTTAACCTTATACCCAAAGGACTCAAACAATCTATAAACTTTAATATAAATAAATTATCAATACTACAATGGAATGCAACTGGCATTGCAAAACACGGAGACAATCTCAAAATCTTAGTAAATGAAATAAGCCCTGACATCATATGTATACAAGAAATATTTCTTAACCCATGAAAAAATAAATTTGCAATTAAGGGATATACGCCGTATAGACAAGACAGACTGAACGGCCCAAAGGGAGGCAACCTCACACTAGTCAAGGAAGAACTCATACAGCTAGAATTAGACAAGAGCCCAGAAAGTGAAGACCTCGAATGGCAAGCTATACGGGTGTTTCAAAATAATAAACCTATAAATATAGTGAACCTGTACTCCCCTGGCACTCTAAAAACAATATCACAAAAAGAACTTAACAAAATCACCCAAAAATATGACTCGCCAATTATAATCTGCGGAGATTATAATAGCCATAATCCAATCTGGGACGAAACCTGCACCACGTCAGATGACAGGGGTAAATCAGTAGAACAATGGTTAGATGATAATAACCTCGTATTCCTGAACTCAGGAGAAGGGACGAGAATAGATATGCGAACCGGTAAACTCACTGCAATTGACCTAACAATAGTCTCTTCCGAACTAGCAGTTAAATTAGAATGGGCAGTTTTACCAGATACACTAGACAGCGACCACTTTCCAATCCTAACCAAATTTAGCATGAAACCAGATTTTGAAAAGACAGACCCTCTCCCACGCTTCCAATACTCCAAGGCAGACTGGGAAAGCTTCCAAAACGATTGCCAAAGTCTAATTCATGACGATATACTTAGTAATGATATAGAGACTTTCAATGAAAATATAACCAGCAAACTTCTAAACATAGCACAAAGACATATTCCGGTTACGAATAAGCGGCCCAGCAAAAACCCAGTGCCTTGGTGGAACCAAGAGTGTGGAAAGAACATCGCAGGAAAGAAAAAAAGCACTAAGAAAATAAAAAAAAGTCGGCTCCAGAGTGATCATGAAAGATATAAGGAACTGAAAAGAATAGCAGAAAAAAGCTTCAAAGAAGCCAAATCAAGATGCTGGGAAGATTTTTGCAACACTATAGATACGAAAACTAACTCAAAGAAAGTATGGAATAAAATAAAAAGCATTCAAGGGAAAGCAACTAACACAATACCTGTACTAAACAAAACAAAGAAAACTAATCTCGAAAAGGCAGAATATCTTGCTGAATCATTCGCATCAAACAGTAGCGATAGCAACCTGAAACCAGAATTCAGAAAAATCAAACAAGAAACGATCCTGGAAAATGACACGAATGATTATATAGAAAACTACCTTAACGGAGACTTTAATATCAATGAATACAGAAAAGCTTTACACTCTAAAAAAGAAAGTTCACCCGGCGAAGACAAACTAGGGTATACAATCCTAAAGCCCCTACCAAACAACACTCAGGAACTAATTCTAAAACTAATTAATGTGAGCTGGAAGACCAAACAACTCCCGAACAAATGGAAATCATCTATTGTTATCACAATACCAAAACCTGGTAAAGACCCATCAGACAGTAAGTCATATAGGCCGATCTCACTCACGTCAAATTTATGCAAAATTATGGAAACCATGGTCAAAAATAGACGTGAATATCACCTGGAAAGCAACAACCTATTAAACATAACACAAAGCGGCTTTCGGAAAAAAAGAAGTACTTTAGATCACATAGCCAGACTCCAACACTCAATCAAAAAGGGTAATGCCAAACACCAATATACATTAGGCATTTTCTTGGATATAGAAAAGGCATTTGACCTTGTATGGCAGGACGGGATTATCACCCAATTAAACAACCTAGGAATTAAGGGCAGGATACAACACTGGATAAAAAAAATTCTTCATGACCGAAACTTCAAAGTTCGTATTGGTAACACCATATCCATGGACCACCAGCTAGATAACGGCACCCCACAGGGCAGCGTCATAAACCCCACCCTTTTTAACATCCTAATTAATGGCCTGGCCGACGAAATTGACACAAAACATCCTGAAATTGAACAATCACTTTTTGCTGACGATGCTGCTATGTGGAAATCTGCTGGCTCGATAAAAAAATTAACAAGTATAATGCAAAAGGTATTGAATACAGTTAACGACTGGGCCGATAAGTGGGGATTCAAATTTTCAGCTGTCAAAACTACCGGTGTGCTATTCTCAAATAAACAAAACACAGACATCACGTTATCACTAGGAGGCCAGAAAATCGAGTTTAAGAATAGTGTCAAATACCTAGGTATGATCTTCGACCAAAAACTCACTTGGAAAGACCACATCGCACATAGCTTAATCAAATTATATCAAACACTCATCAGATCCAAAATAGACTATGGTTCAATCGCCTACCAATCAGCATGCAAGACCCAGTTAAAAAGAATAGACAGCATTCAGTATTCGACCTTTAAAATAGCCACCGGGGCGTTCAAAGGAACTGCTCTATGTAGTCTACAAATAGAAACTAATGAAACACCCTTACATTGAAGACGAGAAGAGCTGTCAATGAAATATGCAGGGAAAACAATAGCCAAGGGCGAAAACCACCCATGCCACAAAATTTTCGGCCCAAAAACCGAATACGAATACCTAAAAACGAAATGGGGAAAAGACTCCGCACCACTCGGTTACACGATAGAACGATTATTCCAAGAACACGACATTCCTATCTCTTGTATCTCTGACACTGATAAGGTCAATAGACCTCCATGGCAACTAATCACACCACACGTGGACACGAATATACATAGCTACATCACCAAACAGGACAACCCAGAGCATATAAGGGCCCTCGATTATATGACACACACTGGAAAAATCGCTTGAAAATATATACAGACGGCTCCAAAAACACAAATCACAATACAGGATCTGCATTCGTTATACCAGAACTTGACATTCACGAAGGTTTCAAACTACCAGACAATATGTCTGTATACACCACTGAATTAGTCGCCATAATCAAGGCCCTCGAATGGGTTCTTCAGAACCGACCGGTTTCCACCGTTATTCTTAGCGATTCCTTAAGCGGACTGGTATCTATAGAGAACTCCAAATCCGACAGCAGACCTGACCTCATACACGAAATAGAAATGTTATGTACACAAATACGAGACAATGACATTGACGCCATTTTAGCTTGGATTCCCGCCCACGTGGACGTTAGGGGAAATGAAGCCGCCGATAGGACAGCCAAAGACAGCCTCTCCAAAACTGCACCTGACGTGCATATAGGACTAGGAAACAAAGAACTGAATTCTATCATTAAAACCAGAATAGATAGTAAATGGGAAAAGGAATGGAACGAAGAAAACCGAGGTAGATGGCTACATAGTATTCTAGATAAGGGGAAAAGACGGAGTTGTGGATTCCAGCTAGACAGTAAACGTGACGACCGCATCATCACAAGATTAAGACTAGGCAAAACAGGACTAAAATCCCACCTCTCTAAGCTAATAAAAAACACATCACCACTATGCACCTCATGCAACAACGAAGAAGAAACGATAGAACATTTTATACTCAAATGCCCAAAACATGACCCCTATCGCCGCACACTGGAAAACGAGCTCAAAAACTTAAATGTCCCTCTGTCGTTGGCTTCTATATTAAATCCTAAACCACCTCTTATAAACAAGGTATACGCCACCTTACTAGCTTACATCAAATCGTCTGACTATTACTCTACCATTTAATAGTATATGGTTACACCAAGAAGCCAAAGACCAAATTTAAATAAATGTAGCACGCTTAGAGTCAAAACTATATTACAGGGGCGGAAATAAGGGTCAGTGATCAGAAATGACTGATCAAATTTGGACACTAACCAATCAAAATGTCATGGCAATAACATGGACAAATTCACTGATCAAATTAAAAGCTCCTAATAATGAGCACCGATCAAATTGTGTTCCCTTATTTCCAACCCTCTTTAACGAATGTTAACCGTCCGGTTTTCTAGCAGGGGCAGAAGACTGGAGGTTATTTCAAACATTCACAATCGGCTTTAATTATAATAATATTTTTATTTATAATATTTAGTACCTAATTAATTATTGCTATTGATCATGTGTGACTTAGATCACGATAGTGCCTGTCGGTGGCAAAAAATAACACCAGAAAACAAGAAACTACAAACTCTTCTATTCTTTGTAATACAGGCACAGCACACTGAAGACCACAGACGAGTAAGACCAGCCATGAAACAGAACACCGATGATGACAAGTATTATAAAACAGCACCGTGAGTGACCACACCCCAGAAACCACCCTGACCTAGCCATTTCAGTGGAATCACCAAAACCCACACCTTGACCACGGACAATCAACGGAAACAAGAACAGCTTCTACATTCAAACCAAATCGAACAATGCCTACCACAACCACGGACAATTGAAACCATACTCACTGAAGACAACACAGATCAGATGTGCCACACCTGAGATGCCACCGATGTAACGATTGTCTAATGCAAATATGATCCTTTGACTTTCACCTATATAGGATGTAGACCTGCCATCCTGTACCCCAATACCCACTCCAAGCAATTGTTACAGGCACAGATTTCTGGAAGATCCCGGCTATGGTTCTCCCATTTTTTTCTGGACGGCGTTGTGTGTACAGAGGGGTACAAAGACAAAGGAATCATCCACGCGACAACAATATACAATGAACACATACTTACCAATATAACCTAATCAAAAACCAAGCGATGAACCTGTACATAGACAATTCTTCTATTCTAAACTATTTATATCTCCATCCGCCCATTTATTATTATTTACTTATTTATTTATTTATATATTTATTTACTTATTTATTTGTTTATTTGATAATACAGCACTTGTAAACATCTTTAACAAACTAAGAAATGTAACGTGTAATTAAAATAAAACATTGAGTTGATGGGCTGCGAAATCCGTACGGGAAGCGGCCCTTAAACTGCAATTTCAATCAATCGATGTTTGAATGGTTTTGATCAGAAGGGGGTAGATTAATGTAAATAGGTAGGACTAATAGATAATTAGCTTACCATAATACTGCGGAAATGAGTTTTGGATAGGGAAATTTAACAGACAAAACTAATAGTAGCCAAGCCCAAGCTAAGGCAATCTGTTTAATTGTTCCAGTGCCTCGGAAACTAAATTTTTAATCCTAATATTGAAGCACTTCTATTTATAATTTTGATTTCATTTTTTCACCAAATGTTAGAGGAAATAGTGAATATTTGAATGAAGAAAGGAAAAATGACCAATTTTGACCCTCTAAGGGGACAGCTATCCTTAAGTTAGAGAGTGATTGTGTTTTTTGACAATTGTAAACTCACCTTGACATCGTTGATTGATGTCCAGTTGATATCCCGACTCACATACACGAGACGTACAGACACCCGTCACACGATTACAGGCTGTTGGCTGTGCACAGTGACAGTCATTCACACAGTTAGAACCATACTTGTTCGGTCCACAGGCTGAGGACGTTAATATGAATTTTAAATGTGGAGATCCATGAGAAGGGACGTTATCAGGTCATATATATTAGTATAAAATAATATATTTACTATTACAATTATGTTTGTACTTATGTTGTTATCACCAGTTCAGGGTTAAGTGAATGAACTCCATCTATCTTACTTACATAGCTGGTTAACATATCTGGTAATATGTGTAAAACCAACTAAAGAGGTTTATTCTTTCACCTTATTTATCATTTTCATGGTATTTCGATACCGCATATTGTTTTTTAAGTTGCCATTACTTTTACTGTGGTAAATGCTATATCCTGCTCACATAGCTATATTTATTGCTCAAGTACTATGGCAGCCGGATGCGGCCAATCTCGTCTTTTTATTTTTTCGCCTTTGATAACGCGCGGCGCGAAAAAAACGAAAAGATGAGATTGTGTCGAATTTCGCGAGATTTCGCCTTTTTCTCGTCTTTTCGTTTTCTCGTGTTTTGATAACGCGCGGCACGAAAACGAGATTGCAAGGCGAAAATACGAGAATGCGAGGCGAAAAGACGAGAAAACGAGGGCCAGAAATCTCGTTTTTTCGCCGCGTTTTTTCGTTTTCTCGCGTTATCAAAAGGCGAAAAAATGAGAAAACGAAAACACGAGATTCGACTCGATCTCGTTTTTTGGCGTTATCAAAAGGCGAAAAAAACGAGAAAACGAAAAGATGAAAAAACGAGAAAAGGAAAAGACGAGAAAACGAAAAGACGAAAGTCGACACAATCTCGTCTTTTCATTTTTTCGCGCCGCGCGTTATCGAAGGCGAAAAAACGGAAAGACGAGATTGACCGCATCCGGCTTCCATACAAGTACAGCACCTTAAGAGTGTTGTTTGACTGTTCCACATGAAGCAATTTCTCTGTAAATTGTTTTATTTATCTTGACATCTGTCAGAATAAATCACCCGTGTAAGAAACATATATCATTCCGGGGGTTGGTGTCCGTTAGAACTGTGACACGTTGATACGAATTGGCGACCTGTGTCTAAAGCTATTAAAACAGAAATAAAATAAAATAACTTTTTGATCATTTAACTTCCCATCCGATTTACGAGCCGAGGCGAAGAAGTACATCAACATGGCAATGATCTTCAACATGTTTAGGTATAAACATGCGGTGACTATATGATTTGTAGAACCGACGCTGTTACTGTGTAAAAAATATTCCAATTTAAAAAAATTGAAATGAAAACAAATAACGTTCATTTTTCAATTGAAATTTCATGAAAACTGTTGGTCTTGTTTCAACTTTGATGGTATACCTTGATAAGAGACAATTCGAACTAGTACATGTAGTAAAGGTTGTCTCATTTTTTAAAATTTTTGTCTGGTTTTGTTTTTACGGTCGTTTGTCTTAAAAGTTGAATAATTGAAAAACTAATCCGCACTTACAAAAAGTGAGATAAAGTTTACTAGATCACCTTATAAGTAACACGCATGCTAAATTTCAAAAGCGTAGCATGGATACTTTTCGTGAATTAAACGTTTAAATCTCGGATTTTGTACAAAAATGAAAGGCTAGAAATCAGGCAAAATGTGTCCAGCTATACATCTGATGAATTAATTCAAATTTTTTGCTTGAATTCCATTGACAAATTTTAATCTGTCTAATGGGGCCTACTTGAATTTCTGTTTATTCTGGATAACTATTACATTAGGGGTTTTTTTCATGAAGGCGGATTAAAGTCCAATTTAAACTTAAAAACTTGCTAAAACTTGTTCACACCTGAAAAGATCACTTCACGGCGGGTGTCTGAGTAAAGTGTCACGGTTATAATTAGAAACAAAAATACGGATGTTTGAATGGTTTTGATCAGAAGGGGGTAGATTAATGTAAATAAGTAGGACTAATAGATAATTAGCTTACCATAATACTGCGGAAATGAGTTTTGAAAAGGGAAATTTAACAGACAAAACTAACAGTAGCCAAGCCCAAGCTAAGGCAATCTGTTTAATTGTTCCAGTGCCTCGGAAACTAAATTTTTAATCCTAATATTGAAGCACTTCTATTTATAATTTTGATTTCATTTTTTTCACCAAATGTTAGAGGAAATAGTGAATATTTGAATGAAGAAATGAAAAATGACCAATTTTGACCCTCTAAGGGGACAGCTATCCTTAAGTTAGAGAGTGATTGTGCTTTTTGACAATTGTAAACTCACCTTGACATCGTTGATTGATGTCCAGTTGATATCCCGACTCACATACACGAGACGTACAGACACCCGTCACACGATTACAGGCTGTTGGCTGTGCACAGTGACAGTCATTCACACAGTTAGAACCAAACTTGTTCGGTCCACAGGCTGAGGACGTTAATATGAATTATAAATGTGGAGATCCATGAGAAGGGACGTTATCAGGTCATATATATTAGTATAAAATAATACATTTACTATTACAATGATGTTTGTACTTATGTTGTTATTACCAGTTCAGGGTTAAGTGAATCAACTCCATCTATCTTACTTACATAGCTGGTTAACATATCTGGTAATACGTGTAAAACCAACTAAAGAGGTTTATTCTTTCACCTTATTTATCATTTTCATGGTATTTCGATACTGCATATTGTTTTTTTAAGTTGCCATAACTTTTACTGCGGTAAATGCTATATCCTGCTCACATAGCTATTTTATTGCTCAACTACTATGGCAGCCGGATGCGGCCGATCTCGTCTTTTCGTTTTTTCGCCTTTGATAACGCGCGGCGCGAAAAAACGAAAAGATGAGATTGTGTCGAATTTCGCGAGATTTCGCCTTTTTCTCGTCTTTTCGTTTTCTCGTGTTTTGATAACGCGCGGCACGAACACGAGATTGCAAGGCGAAAATACGAGAATGCGAGGCGAAAAAGACGGGAAAACGAGAGCCAGAAATCTCGTCTTTTCGCCGCGTTTTTTCGTTTTCTCGCGTTATAAAAAGGCGAAAAAATGAGAAAACGAAAACACGAGATTCGACTCGATCTCGTTTTTTGGCGTTACCAAAAGGCGAAAAAAACGAGAAAACGAAAAGACGAAAAAACGAGAAAAAGAAAAGACGAGAAGATGAAATTCGACACAATCTCGTCTTTTCGTTTTTTCGCGCCGCGCGTTATCGAAGGCGAAAAAACGGAAAGACGAGATTGACCGCATCCGGCTTCCATACAAGTACAGCACCTTAGAGTGTTGTTTGACTGTTCCACATGAAGCAATTTCTCTGTAAATTGTTTTATTTATCTTGACATCTGTCAGAATAAATCACCCGTGTAAGAAACATATATCATTCCGGGGGTTGGTGTCCGTTAGAACTGTGACACGTTGATACGAATTGGCGACCTGTGTCTAAAGCTATTAAAACAGAAATAAAATAAAATAACTTTTTGATCATTTAACTTCCCATCCGATTTACGAGCAGAGGCGAAGAAGTACATCAGCATGGCAATGATCTTTAACATGTTTAGGTATAAACATGCGGGGAGGGGGGGGGGGGGAAGCCTCATTAACAATTCGCAGTATCATAAGACTGAGTACTGTAAGCCCTGTGCATCTCCCGATAACTGCTTTGATCGACTGATGATCAGGACCATCGTCCTTTCCATTAGGAGCGCCCTCTCTGCGAGGTAAGATTGTTTTGTCCTCGAAGTTTCTCGGTACTTGTAAACTCACTTGTCTGACACCGTTGATTGGTGTCCAGTTGATATCCCGACTCACATCAGCCAGACGCACAGCCACCCGTCGCAGCAGTACAGGTTAGATTACACTACTAAGTGATGAAATACCGCAGAAAACAGGGCGTCTGCTGATTGGTTGTTATTCATCTCAGGAAGGAATGGTTGGAATCATATATATTGAAATTCTTTTTGGATTATTTGACAAAGAAAAATATACAAAAAAGCTGGAACAGTGTCTGCAGACAGCAACACTGTAACAGCTTTTTGTCGGGTACCCCGATGGTGTTTTATGGCATTTTTAGTTTCTGCCGGGTGAATGTTTATCATGGCGGCTGGCTCGAAATCGAATCGTTCATCATATATTCAAATTGCCGATAAATTTGACAGAACAAATCTTTCCAGTAAGGTAGGTCATTTGTTTCAATGAAATATTGGATCTAGGTTTTTCTGGAGATGTGCTGGCCAAATTTACCACATAATCAGTAACGAATTTGAATAGTATTGTATTATAGTGTATGAAGTTTAAATATGGGCCTTTGAGATGAAGGATTGTGGGGGGGGGGTGCATTTTTTTTCTGGCAACTGCATTGTGGTATATGTGAAGATCCACCAGCCTATATTAGCTGACAGATACATGATGATATAGTGTAGGGAACCATAGAATATATCATTCCAGGGTCTTTATCAGAAGATATTGAAGTGTTTATTTAGATTAGATGATGCAATGAAATGTTACATTTTTGCACAATTGGAGATATGGCTGCATACTGGCATCTTTGCAACAGTTGGACCGAGGGTGCTAATATTTGCACATTTGTGTGCCAACATATCTCCAACCTCATCATAGAAATATGAATAATATCAGGTGACTCTGGCCTACTTGTAGGTTAGATTACACTATGAAGTGTGTATAAAAGATGAAATACCGCAGAAAACAGGGCGTCTGCTGATTGACTGTTATTCATCCCAGGAAGGAATTGTTGGTATCATATATATTGAAATTCTTTTTGGAATATTTAACAAAGAAAAACATACAAAAATCTGGGACAGTGTCTGCAGACAGCAACATTGTGACAGCTTTTTGTCGGGTACCCCCATTGTGTTTTAGGGCATTTTTAGTTTCTGCCGGGTGAATGTCTATCATGGCGGCTGGTTCGAAATCGAGCCGCTCATCATATGTTCAAATTGCCGATAAATTTGACAGAACAAATCAGTCTTTCCAGCAAGGTGGGTCGTTTGTTTCAACGAAATATTGGGAATATTGGCCAAATTTACTACATAATAAGTAACGAATTTTAATAGTATTGTCACGCCTGCAGGCTGAAGACTGGACACGATGACATCACCCACACAGTTAGCCCCAAACTTGTTCGGTCCACAGTCTGAAGCAGTTAATTTGAATTATACATGTTGAGGCCCAAGAAAGTGAACGTTTTCAGGTTATTTTGTATTAGTGTCGTATTGAATCACTGATAAACTTGGCATAAGCAAAGTAACTTCGAATAAACTCATTAACGCTAGTGGCAGTCTCAATATTTCGACAAAATTTTATCGTCATCGTCAGGATGTGATTGAACAGCAGTCGCTGGCTCTTTTGATATACCAAAAGGAGAAAACGACTAACAATTAGTCCGGATTTGGAAATATGTGCCTAGAAAAGATTCTCGTTTAAAGTAGATCTTTGTTCATAGTTTTGGGGTGGTGAATTCAGAAAAATTGTTTGTCAGGCTGTATTTTGAGTTTTTCTGCCTCAATATTTGAAAATAATATCTCATGTGGCGACACAATAAGTGAAAGTCTGGGAGGAATTCGATATTGAATGCCATAGATTTTCGCATCAACGCTTCCAACTAACGTTACACTAACACTAATATCATCTGATGAGCTCGGCACAATGATCAAATGAAATACCCGGATGTTAACCTATCACGAATTGGGGGGGGGGAGTGTTGATTATGGCCGTGATCTAGCGTCCAGGAACGAAGACAAACTAACAACTGGAATTAAGCTTATAGGTATTATATTGGCGTCATTTTAGCCTATTTGCCGGCCCTGTCCCCGAAACATGGCATTCAAATTTGCGGCCACGAGTTTGTGTTCGGCGTAAAACTACTACTAGAGCTTGGACCAGAAATATAGTGAGCGAAATGTCCGCCCCCTCTCCCGGGTGCGATACACTCTAAAAGGTGCAGGCCTGATAGGGTCGCATATGTAGTGTCATCTAGATGTTTATTTGAAACTCTTATGAAACAATTGCGCGATCTATTCGTTGATTGATGGTTTGTCATAGTGTTAGGAGAGCAATCTATACTTCTAGTGAAATATGTTCCATCTATCAAAGATTCTATAGGGGCCTATGTTTGTGTTATCGAAGTTAGACCACAGCACAACATGCACACAACCAATGTCATCTCCCTAACTCCAGTAGTAACTTTTCTTCATAGATTGCATACATGCAATAACGCCTAATCGGCTACTATCCATGAAATCATGGAAGCGCTGACAAAAACGAGAATAACCATGACCAAATGCCAGATAGAGCCTCGCCTTTACCTTGCCGATGCCTAACTGACCACAGCCAGGATAGCCAATGACACAGAGAAAATATACAAGGGATCACATGGATTGCATCGGCGTTACAACCCAAAGACACACATTTCAGCTCATTTACATTGAAAGGGGCATGGACATCGTGAATTCATTCACTAAGAGGCCAAAAACGATGCCGCAGAGAAAATGTACAGGAGTAAGTTGGGAATTACGAAGGACGACATCAGCATTGAAGAGATGGGCACACATTTCAGCACAGTAAGGGGAATGGGCATGGACATGAAGCCTTCATACACAAAGAGGTCAGGAACAGGGATGTTAGTCAGCCATGGATAATCTGAGACCGATCTTGTTCTGCATTGTATTCACCGTAGACACTATGATCAATAATTAGCTTCACTTGATACTTTGAAATATTATCTCAAACAGGATACTATGACCTGATATATCTCAGTGAATAACCCATCAGATACGCTGTCAAAAAATGAATCTTGACGACGCTCATGATTCTGCCAGATTTTTCTGGCCGGTTTTGTAAGTATGGAGTGGTACAAAGGAATCACCCGCGCGATTACAAGTGCAATGAACTTAACACATATTTGAAAGCTTTACCCGAACATAACAGACCGACGAGCGTGAACACAGACGATATCCTCCACGCGATTCTACGTTTTATATCTCCTTTTGCTCTCTCTCTTTTATTTATGATTCCACACTCGAATCGCATTTTCCACCTCTGAATTACTCGAAGAATTCCTTTCTCTGTTTGATACAATGTTTAATAGCTTCCTCATGGTTAATATTGTCTTCACATTGATGACCTTTATAATGATTGCGTGACAACTTTTGACGTAGTGCCTTTTCAATTGTTGAAAAAGATATGTGAGGAATCATACGAAGTAAAAGATCTTCAGATGACGAGATAGATCAGCCTACTAATATTGAGAGTTAATCAGATATATTGTCTATAAAGGAGGAATATGGGGATATCGATGAGAGGAAGCAGCATTATGTAAGACATATGATGAAAATGAATCTGGTGAAATGGCAAAGAAGAATTAGAATCCATCAATGAAAAAGAGACCAGGTCAACAGTTGTCTGAACCGGGAAACAGTGTTCTCCCCTTGATTTCTTCAGCTTATTAAGTGTTTTAACATAATTTACACGGGTGTGTTTTATATAGACTCGACATGCATGTAAAGAACTATTTTTTCGGCTTGCTACGTCCCCTAGCCAGGCGTATGTATAATGCCGATTTTCCCATCTTGCCATCGTTTGAGCACGTTGTCTCCATCATTAGGTATGTTAGTAGGCCTACACCTTCCCGACACACACAGTTTTCTTCGAAAAATCAATAAAATGTGCTGGAAAACGGAATGGAAGACGCTAAAACGCACTTGATAACATACGAATCTGTATACTGTCTGACGGTTTGAGGTCTTACACGTGTGTAGAGCTGTGGTGAACTTTTGTTCGTCAACTATCCCTAATGCTAAATGGGTGACAGATTTAAGATGTACATATTTGAACATCTTGGATTCCACAGATTGATAATCCGTCGAGAAGGATCGGGAATTTTTGTGGGTATCTTTAGGGTTACGGATAGGTGTCAGTCGTGTAGGTCAGTGGGTCAACGTACAGTGTATAAAGCCCAATTAATGATATGCGTTAATTTTGGTAGTTAAAGGACATCTGTGGCTCATGTACTGCTCTGTGGAATTGTTTTCCTATGAGGAAAGTCCTTAGGATTTGATGAGGAAATCCGATTGAATGGGTGAGTATGTTACATCATCAATTTGAAACGAGCGTTAGGATACGTGGCATGGGTAGGCATAACACATCCCATTATATTTATACATCTAATGCCTCAGATGCTTCAAAGAAGGTATATTTCTCCCGGTATCTGTGTGGGCTTTAGAACACGAGTTTTACCAGTGTCCTGAATGTCGGTCAGTAGGTTTTCTAAATAATGTTTAATCATCCAGGTTTCAAAATAAAAACAGAACATTTGACGATTTGGGGCAGATTTATGGGGCAGAGTATTTTAGATGCACCCACTCCTACGTGTATCTGCATTTCTACGTTGGTGGTTTGTAAAATTTACAATAAACTTTTGTGCTTTGGGATCAAATGATAGCTGACTTGGGACTTATGGGTAAGGCGGCGATTCGGGTGAGGATGATGAGGAAGCTTGCAGTATTAGAAAATGCTGCATTTGCCTTATTGAATCTCGTAATAATAGCATCTAAAGTATCGCTTTGACACAACCCAGTGTAATGAATTTCTTATTATTGTGTTACTGTTCTATAATCATACCAATCATGTGGTGGAGGGATGATATTTGTATGCCCCGTGTGGACGATTTATTTGGCAATAAATATATTCTATTCTATTCTGCAATTAGTTACATTGACCTGAATTGCATTTCACATAATGTATGTCGCATTATATCCTGTATTTCATGCAGTTAATTTCAGTGATCGAAAGTGACCATGTTTATAATTATAAGTTATTGGATTATATGCTTCTGTATGGACGAGTCCTGGGCGCCCAGGGAAGGGACGAGCTTGCGAGTCCTTTCCCGGCGCCCAAGACGAGTCCATACAGAACCATATAATCCAATAACATATTTATTATACACTTACTGAACACAAATAAACGAAATAAGAAAATAAAGCAAAAAAAACAATGAATTTTAGCAAAAAAACAAACTCTTTATTTACGCGCACAATTAGTAGTGCTGTGGGTTTGGGCGCAATGATACTTAGTGATGCAGCTGACCTAGTTAACGCACGTGCGCGATGTTTCAAACAGATTCAGCCGTCTACAGTACCAAGATATTATTTACAGTTCAACATGATAAAACAACGAGGTAGCTATTGGAAGTTAAATGTGCAATTATTGAAGACTGTTTCGCTAAAAAGACTGCTATAATTTTGAGAAGACGTTGCTGTAAGAGAAGTGGAACTCGATTGAGAGACTGACTGGGGTTGAGGCATTTGAGAAGGAGAATGTGATGGCGGGATTGTTACATTTTCATTACAAACGGACTGAACGTGAACTGGATTTTCTGCGACTTGAGACTGGGACTGAGAGCGGGAATTACCCTGAAGAATTTGTGACAGCTGTTTTTGCTCAGAATGGTCAAGTTTATTGTCGTATTCTTGGATACTTGCGAGTGATTTATGACCAGTGATTTGCATCACTTTATGAGGAGTTTGAACCGTGGTTTTCCTGACTGAGTGGTTCGTGATGCGACCAGACAAACCCGCTGCTTTAGCTGCATTTTTCATTAACTCTCCCAAGCGATGTTCCCCCATTGGAGTGGGGTAATACCAGATTGGGATTCTGGACCAAGACGTTTCTCTGGTATGGGTGTGAGACAGAAGGGGCTATCAGCTGTTTTTCTGCATTCTGGTCTGGCCATAGAGTACAGCTTGAAGAAGGCCACGGGGTTGTGGGAGTCATCACAGCCGGTCGGGGCGTACAGGCGAGGTGGTGTCAGGCGAGAATCATCGCGGTGGCTGCCGTCCCGAGTCTTGCTGTCTCGCTCGGCCCATTCCAAAAACTCTGCTCCGTCAACGTCCTGACCAAGTGTGATGTCACCAAAACGGAGTTTTCTATGTTCATCACGTCCTCTAAAGCCAAATATTTTACCAAAAAAATAAAAAAGGGAAAATTGAAGACTCTGTGGAGAAGATGATCGGAGCTGCTTAGCTTCAAACAGCCTAGTTTCCTCTTCAGAAGAAAGTGACTGAGCTGCGTTGGACTTCCGACCCTTGCCTTTCTTCTTCAAGTCCATTTTGTTGGACTTGAGGGCCACATTTGATTTGTGGAACTCCCTGGAGCGAAGGGATACGGCATAGCCAGTGTCCTTGAGATGTCTGAATGAAAAAAAATCACGGTAAGAGATTTTTTCTTTCTAATCTATTTAATTTTAACCTAGTTTGAGTTTAAAGTTTAATTTTATTGCGAGATGTATATGACCTGGCTGATAATGTTGTATCCGTCTTAAATTTAAAAGCAGTCCAGTTTGTAACTAAACTATTGTGGATATAAGCTCGTTGGCTGTTTTTTTATTTTCAATGAATCTGCACAGCCGTAGTTACCTCTCAACGCTGTTCTTTATAGCTTCAAGAGAACACGGCTCGTACTCGCTGCCATCTTTTTTCCTAATTCCGATGAATATTTCCGCTAGATATTCATTTAGATGGGGAGGGCTTATATTTTCAATCAACCGTGGTTCCCGTCGATTTTCCCACAGCCATCTCTGAACATTTTTGACGTCGCGATTTGTGCTTGTCACACAGTTCTAAAAATTTAGCATCTGTCATCAAATCATCAAAATCGTCAGCTGTGAAGGTAGCCATGTTTGCTGTCGTTTGCTTGTTTACAAACAAGAAGTAGTCTGGCGTGTGTGTGTGAAGTCAGTGACGTCAGGAAAATCTGTATCTAATATGAGAAAAAATATTGGACAGTTGTCGTTTATACATAATATAGTAGGGAGTGGACAGTTAGGTGTATAATAATCGACTTTATTATACACCTAACTGTCCACTCCCTACTATATTATGTATAAACGACAACTGTCCAATGTTTGTAAACAAGCAAACATGGCTACCGTCACAGCTGACGATTTTGATGATTTGATGACAGATGCTGAATTTTTAGAACTGTGTGAGCCACTATTTGACACAGAGTTAAGTGGAGCATTAGAAAGTCTTGAACCCGTTCCAAGTACTAGTAGAGACGCATTAGTAACAGACGTGTCTGCTTTTATTGATTCACAAAAGAAGAAGAACACAGTTACAAGCACAAATCGCGACGTCAAAAATGTTCAGAGATGGCTGTGGGAAAATCGACGGGAACCACGGTTGATTGAAAATATAAGCCCTCCCCATCTAAATGAATATCTAGCGGAAATGTTCATCGGAATTAGGAAAAAAAGATGGCATCGAGTACGAGCCGTGTTCCCTTGAAGCTATAAAGAACAGCGTTGAGAGGTAACT
>JAVTVY010041197.1:0-18796 GCA_036873755.1 Hanleya hanleyi
CGGATGATAATGTATGTTCCCTGTGTGGAAGAGAGGCTGAAACCATTGTTCATTTACTGGTAGATTGTCCTAAAACGGTAGTAATTCGAAACCAGGTTGTGGCATGGGTTGAAGAATGCACATTACAAAGAATTTTTTTCTCGTCAAAGTCCATTATCTTCGGCTTTTTAGGCCCTCACTCGAAAGTACTCAATCTGGTGTCGTTATTAACAAACTATTGTATATACCGAGCCAGTATTCAGAATAAAATGCCCGTTTTAGAGAGTATCAAATGTGAACTTAAGAAGTATTATCTATCTGAAAAGTTAAATGCAAATATTTCTAACAGACTGCAAAATTTCGAAGAAAAATGGAAAAACTGGTACGGCCTTATAGAATAATTATAAATAATAATACTATAAGTATTGACATTAAGGTTGAAATTCAGTTCCGAGCAACGTATCAACTTTTTAACTTCTCTTGTATCTAATGCGAGAACATCCTTGCTACAGGTCGGTTTCTATCTATATATTCTATACATGTTTGTACTAGAATTCAGCTTCATCAGCTTCTTTTGTCAGTAAGATACGGCCTCCTGACATTCTATTCTTATATGGACCCATGCATATTTATATGACCCATATATGTATGTACGTGTATTGTTTTTCTGGTTTGATATCGGACAATAAAAAAAAATATGGAAAAAAAAAAATATAATACTATTCCAGTGAAAAAAAAAAAAAAAAAAAAAAAGAAACTGTCTCCTGCATGGAATCTCGAATTGGTCCTACATGCACTTACGAGACAACCTTTCGAGCCCATGGGTCAGGCCAGACTTAAGATCTTGACACTTAAGACAGTATTTCTCGTCGCTGTGGCGTCCGCTCTGCGGAGGTCTGATATCCATGCTTTCTCCGCTGAGAAAGATCGCTTGTTTTATGGGCAAAGGTCTGATACTTCTGATCGAAACTCAAGAAAACTGATCGTAGATATATTAATGTCGGAAGCCATAAAGCATTCTTTAGCTCGACTACATACAAGAGATATCATTCATGGGATGTTTCTTTGTTTATAGAGTTGCCTGAATTTCTCATTAAAAATATCTATGTGAAATTTGGCAACACAATATATCAGCAACATATAGGTATTCCAATGGGTACTAATTGTGCACCCCTGTTGGCTGACCTGTATCTGTTCTCTTATGAATATGACTATATACAGCCGCTTTCAAAAACTGATCCATTCAAAGCACGTTCCTTCTCATTCACCAAACGCTATATAGACGATCTTCTCGCTGTGGATAATGGCTATATAAATGACGCAGTGAAAGATTCACTGGATTTGAAGGAAACTACAGATAGCCCTACAGGCACATCATATTTAGATCTCTATCTCTATAAAAATGAAGCGGGCATTCTCTCTCGTCGACTTTATGACAAAAGAGATGATTACAATTTCAACATCGTAAACTATCCCTTTCTGGACAGTAATATCCCAGTGGGACCTGCATATGCCGCGTATACATATCTCGCCTAGTAGCATTTGCTACATCCTGTGTTAAATATGACGATTTTAATCAACGTCACAAAACATTGTTGCAGAAACTTATAAAACAGGGCTATTCAACCAAGCGCCTCCACTCAAAGTTTCTCAAATTTGGCGATACATATCGCATGCTGATAGCAAAATACGAACGTAGCGTGCAAGATCTATGGCGCTACGTTTCGTAACTTGTGTCTAATTCCGCTTAACCCGGGGCTAGGGGCCGTATGAACCCATGTACTTCAAGATCCTCATGATACTCATATGAACAGTCACAATCAAAGCGTGACTGAGATACATCACATGAGATACATGACTTTACAACGAATATTATGGATTAAGAATACTGATCAGCGATACGGATTTGATATTTTTGGGACATCATGATGTCTTGCCGGCATCATTGAAAAATGTTGACCGCTTCTCCCTTGCAGGAAACAAGCCTATGTTTATGTATACTATGATTGTCTTTTTGAATTTGGTGCTAATATTGTTATATGGAATATGGAATAGGTCTTTGGATTATGGACGCAGATATTCTCTAATGGACGACGGCTGAATTATGAATGACGGACTAGACGCTTGTAATTCAGCCGCGGGCTGACGTGTCGAAAACGGAGACTATCAAACATGGCGCAAAACCATTGGTTTTAGCTGACCTAGGTAAGTTTTCTCCTGACGATAAAGTCTTATGTATGGTGCGTGCTGTGAAGTACTATATCGAAGCTACCAAACATCTTCGAACTTCAATCATTTGTGGATTACCCATCAGATCAATAACCACAAACCGGCTTCCAAAGACACCATCGCTCGATGGATTGTTGAAACCATTCAGATGGTCTATGCAGCTGCCCAGACTAAGGAATTTGTTTTCGCCAAAGCTCAGGAGACCAGAGCGGTAGCCACTTCAGAAGCGTTATTTAAGGGAGCTTCACTAGTGACATCATGGACGTTGCTCAGTGGAGATCTGAGGCTACTTTTATCAAGTATTATCTCCTGGACCCTTCTACGTCGACAGCTAGCGTTGAAATGGCTACTCTCACTGAAAGGCTGAGCAATGCCGCGCACACTATTCTGGTACCTTCCGTTAGAAAGCGCGTTTCGAGCACTAATGTCCAAAGGGACCCTTCCGACGCCGATGCATCCTCTAGGAACGGGCCTCGGCCAGAGTCAAGAAAGCATTAAGGTAGTATGTCAGATTCTTCACATCTGATGTTTACCCTTTGTATATCAGCTCGATTTATTAGGGTTTATCCCTAGCAGGTATACCAAAAAAAAGCTCGAACTTTCACCAGGGTGGTGCCCCCTCGAGTTATCAGGTAACAGAGAGGCCTGGGTTACATATCAATTACAACTTGTACCCTCTCAATATTGATGCAGGTATTTCCCTTTTTGTCTTTGGTTAGCCAACCCGCCGGGGTTCCCACAAATTATAGGGTTCCCCAACAGTATTGCATAATATTAGTTATTATGCACACGGTAAGTATAAGGTGTCTTGATATAAAATGAGAATGGTTTTTGTAACACCCCATTTTATGAAAGACCCTTATACTTACCTTGCGATCCTGCCTCCCACCCACACTGTTAATCAAAGACTGGGGGAGGAACATAAAATATAGGAGGAATTACGCTGAGAAAAAGGGAAATTCGTCCAAGTTACACAGTTTCTCAGGAAAAGAGAGGGGTTATGCCAGCGTTACTGTACGCTGTCAGAGAAAGAGGGGGCTGTAGCTGGAGTTACGCAGTTATCAGGTTACGGGAATCCCGCTCTCTAAAATGGAGGTAAAGAGGGTCCTTTTCGCTCAATAAATCAGTTCACATAATGAATTCATCAAAATCCTCTTGAGGCGCATACAGACATATCTATCCGCATTAAATGGTAGTAAAAAAGTAAATTGTCATCTATCTAATTTGCATAATAATAGGCCAAACATCCTTCGCGCTGTTTAAACATCAACCCTCACGCATTCGGCGTGAGACTCGCGCATTTGGCATAATTTGTCTCACGCTCTCCCGCAGCTACACTGAGAGAAAAAGGGGAATCGTAGTGATGCTTGAAGCAGAATCCTCTCACGAGACCCCAAGTGAATCAAGAGGATGTCCTAGGGGTGTCATCAGGAGAATCCTTTGGATGCCTTGGGTTCTCGTTGGGGGAGGGCGAATTCATTGCTGGATTCCCCATTTCTCTCGATGTTATGAATAAATTATAAATGTGAACAACAACATGGATGGATTGCTACTGTCCACTCCTGTTCTCAGTCTTGATAGGACTTCTCATAGTCTGACTCATAGTCTTACCCTTAGAAAATGAGAAATTCCCACAAGAATTTAAGCACAATGTCCATGTGTGGATAGTAACATACCTGTGTTGTCCTTCACATTAATGATTCATCCTTGTACATCATCGGGTTGATCCAAGAACTTGAGGGATCCATACCGTATCACATTTGGAAAAAAAAGCTTTGAAAACCATTCTTGGGGTGACGATAAATGTAACTGATGTGAAATATGACATCGATGGCATGAAGAAACTTAAGATTGGTGTGGCTTTTACTGAACAAAGACGACCCAGGGTAGTTGCCAAACAACAGACAGGCGAAGATCTCGCAGCCACGTGGGGGAATCATGTGGAGAAACTGGGGAATCATGACGAATCCATGGGGTATCTTGTCGAGAACCAGGGTTATTTAACTCCCAGATATCCATTCCGGCATCATAGTGAATTCTCTGGGGAATCGTTCTGATACCCAAGGGAACCTACCCAAGAACCAGGGGTCTCTAGCTTCTAGATACCCCTTTTGGCATCATGATGAATCCCCTTTTTCTCTCAGTGTATATCAAAATCTCACGCATCTGGGCATTTTCATGAAATTATATCTAAAATAACCAATAATCCTTCGAAATTGCTCCAGTTTGCAGAAAAAGGAGTCAGTAATTTCAAAATTTTCCTAGACTTGGTTTGAAAATATCAAATTTACGTGTAATTTTTACATTTTTAAACTAAAACTTCCCTTAATGACATATGCGTTCGTGTGCAAGTACGGATTAACAAGTGAAGAAATTAAAACAATATCACAGTTCTTCCCGCCAAAACCCGGACGCCCGGACTGAACACACAATTGATCTCCACTTCTTACGCCATGATGTAAAGATCCCAAGCGAGGAGGTCGGGTGGGAACATTACTCTGTCAGTAAGGTAAGTTTTAATTTAAAAATGTAAAAATTACATGTAAATTTTATATATATTTTTACACAGTTAAACTGACCTTACTGACATATGCGAGAATGCCACAGTAGGATGGCTTGGAAAGCAAAGTGACAATGACTATGGGCATAAGGATACTGGCGGGTATCAGCATGGGACTTCATGCTGCCCATTAAAGCTTAAATTTAAGTTTGGACTTCCATAAAGGCCCGTCAGTAACAGAGTAATTATAACAGTACCGTAAACGCTGTTACAAAGGTAAGCCCTATACCTCCCAGGGCTAATCGCCGCCTCCCCCCCCCCCCTTTTCAAAGAAAAGTTTTTTATGAGGAAACTTGTTCTTACCATTAAAAACCGATAAAAAACACACAGGCCTCTAGTGTCTGTGTGTCGACCGGACCCCGGTGATTCGCTGTGTGTCACTAGGGTCCCAAAGAGTATAGATCGTCCTTGATAAGCGTCATATCCCTCAAATAGTATGATGCAAAGATCTCCAGAAACAGACCCTCATAATGTCAGTTACTGACCTATTGGTCCATAAAGGCCAGGACGCCGCAAGCGCCCGGATCTCGTGGGCAGAAACTTTATACAACGCAGCCTGCATCGATGACACTCCATTGTAGGCTAATCTAATGGTTTTGGTGAGCCAAGAAGAGATAGTATTCTTTGATATCTCTTGTTGGCTCCGAGGACAAAATGGTATAAATAATCGGCTTCGCCCAACCGGACACATGAGATTATCCGATTCAAGACCAGAGAATAGAAAATCTGCTAAAGCGGGAAGCGTACAGAGATTGGTTCTTGGCAACAAATTCAGGAATAGTAGTAAGGACAACATATGTCCAGCGAGAATCATGCCTGATTTCCCTAACATCCGACACACGTGCCGCTGAAGCCAAAGCTAACAAAAACAACGTTTTGTAAAATCGACAGTCGCTATAGGTTCAAACGGATGTTCTGAAAGTCTGCGTAGAACTAACGCTAAATCCCGTTTCGGTACAGAAGCTTTTCTATCTATCCTAAAAGATCTAATCAAAGATGTTAGGGTCTGAAGCTGGATTAACGCCCGTAGGTAGGTTGATAATCCTAGACAACGCCGCTCTGTAACCATCAACAGTTGATGGAGCCAAACCTCTGTCCTCGGAGAAACAAGAAATCTGCTATCTGTTGAACAGAGGCATGACAGGCATCATTGTTTCTTCCAAAACACCACTCATTGAAGACCTGCCACTTTCCTTGATAGCATGCGGAAGTGGAGTTTCGAGTGGAAGCGACCGTTCTCCGTTCAGTTTCCCTAGATAACCCTGCCTCAGAGAGCTGATTCCTGAGCACTTCCACACGTTCAGTTGGAATATCTGAGGCTGGTGGCGGAAAATTGCCGATTTCGGTTGTCGAAGAAGTTTTTCCCATAGAGGTAGACGTCTTGGTACGTCTACCACTAATTCCAGAAGGTCGGGGAAACCACGGGCGTGATGGCCACCAGGGGACTACAAGATACACGACGCACGGATGCGCGCGTATCGTATAGTACTAGTGGCAGGATTGCCGGAGGCAGAAACGCGTACGCTATAAGCCCAACCAATCCTGCGACAGTGCATCGACTCCCACTGCTTGTGTGTTCAGTATAGGAGTTGATGGTTGAGGCGAGTGGCAAACAGATCTATCTGTGGAGTTTCCCAAATCTGAGCGATTTGGCGCAGAGTGTCTGGGTGTAATTGCCACTCCGTCGGTATTATCTGATGTTTTCTGGACAATGCGTCGTCTAGAACATTCAGATGACCTGGTATGTGTCTGGCACGAATTATTATTTCGTGTTTCCAGCACAAATGGAGCAGAATCTCGGTTTGATTTAGCAGGTTGGCTGACCGAGTTCCTCCCATCTTTTTATGTAGGCCAGGACAGTTGTGTTGTCCGTGGCTACCAGTACCGACTGACCTCTGAGGTCGTCTATCAATATGAGTATCGCACGATTGACGGCTATGAACTCCCGTACATTGATGTGCAACGACCTCTCCTGCGGAGTCCAAAAGCCTGATATCGACTTGGATCCGAGATGTGCTCCCCAGCCCTGCATCGAAGCATCCGTGAACAACTGACGAGTTGCTTGAAACGGAAGCAGTGGTCTAGCCACCACGATAGGTGTGACAGGAATTCTGGGATTCCTGTGCCTGTGGCCAATGATGATTTAAATAGATCATTAGTGGCCGTAACTGGAATCGACCTCGTGGAGTGACATCCTGAGTGGAGGTCAATAGACCGATTACTGATGCAAACTGGAGAGCAGTTCGGCAAGAATGTCTCATGAATATAGGTATTTCGTGACATATCTTGCGCCAGCGAACTTCCGGTGGCCGAGCATGGACCAATTTGGTGTCGTAAGCCACGCCTAGGAAGCATCGCTGTTGTGACGGCGTTAGCTCCGATTTTTCCTCGTGAGGGAGATAACCCAGTAGTTCGAGGATGCGCCATACAAAGGTTGTATCGCATCGGAGTTGTCTGCACAGATTCCTGATAATGGAATCGTCTAGGTAGAAATGATACTTTATACTTCGACTGTGCGGATATGCCGCCACTGGCTGAAACACCCTGGTAAATACCAAACTGGCTAAACCGAACGAAAGAACCTGGAATTGGAAACGGCTGGCGCCGACCATAAATCTGAGGTACTTCCGGAATTTCGGATGGATCGGGATATGCAGATAAGCATTCCGAAGATCCAGAGATGTTAGCTATTCCCCTTGGACCAGAGCGGTCTTGATAGACCGGAAGGACTCCATTCGAAAGTGAGGAGGTTTCATCAGGAAGATGTTCAGCCTGTGCAGATTTATAATCATGCGCATTTCCGGTGTATCCTTCTTCGGCACAAGGATAAGGATAAGTTACCTGAAGCCTCTGTTACCAGATAAGTTACCAGAGGCCTGTGTTACTAGAAGGCATAGGTATACGAGAAGGCATTGAAGCAGCAGTAACGGGTGGATCCATTGAAAATTCTAGAGGATAACCGTACCGTAGAATACGGATTACCCATGGATCCATGCCCAATGTTTGCCAATTCCGCCAAAATCCTTGAAGTCGTCCCCCTACTGGGAGACTAAGTTTTGGCGGGACCGGAAGTTGTGGCAATTCGTGGTCCCGCCATGTCATTTGATTGACATGGCCCGAATCGTCACCGGCACTGCTGCTTCTTGCCACGACCTATCCCTTTACCTTTATTGTCTGGAACAGGGCGAAGCCCTATTCCCAGACTCTGCTGCCGTACAGCAAATTTGGCTGCTTGCCAACACTGGTACACGCACTATATCCGGCTGACCCCTGACCCAATAACTGCGCAGAGCCATCTGGCCAGCTTATGAGTGTGATTAGGCCAGCCAACGAGTGATGCGGTCAAAGGAAAGAAAATCCGCAGGTTCACATTTTTTAACTCCGAAGGGATAAAACCAACCAAAAACGTTTGTACATTTAGATGAATTAGGCGAAGGCCTGTATTTTAACGGAATTGCCAGTCGTATCTTTTACCTTGTTTTGTTCACACTGCTCGTGAATTAGTGGACTATGTTTGAACTATGCACATGGTAACAAGGGTTTCCACATCATCTCGTGGTTTCCTTCTGGCGGGATTTTAATGTCCGCATTGCCCGTGATAATCAGACGTGTGAAGTGGACAACCGTCGACGTGGGGAAAAAAACTTGGTTTGATTCATTGGCAAGTACCAGACCATACTGTATTTACGTCCTTGAAATGAATCATTGTTTGTGTTGTTTACAGCCCAACTTGAGCTGAAGGAAAACGTTTCGTCAGAATTCCTTTCTCAGCAACAACAACATTTACATTTCAGTGCTGGTAATGAGAAAATATTTGTCGCATAATTTGGCAATTAAATAATGAATTCTTATAACACGAAGTTGGCCAACTTAGATTAGTATTTTGGCCTATTTGTCAATTGTCCGTGCCAATTCGCTAAATCGTGTTTGTGAATTTGTCCCGAATTTAATAGGTCTGGTTTGTACGATCGAGTTGAGCGTACACTTGGAGTTGAGCACACTTGGAGTGGAGCACATTTGGAGCTGAAAACACGCTCGAAAGTTCTAAATTTAACTTGTAAGGCACGTGTAAATTAAATTTCTAGGAACGATGGGAATTTCTATTGACCAGTACAGCCAACAAATTGGTATCCATTGCATACGATTACGAGGCAATCAGGTAAAGCTAGCAGCACTCATGCTTCCGATTGTGTATGCTTTTTTACATCACTGGATTTCAAAGGTCACAGTAAACTACAGGTTTTATAGTGAGGATGAAGCTTTCAGGTCTAACTGTTCTTATTTTGCCAGTTTATGGATTATGCAATTGTTTGTATGTAGGTATTATTTGCCGGCTCTCATAACAATGGCAAATGACGTGGAAACAAATCCTGGGCCTCCTGCCCATATAATTAGCAGCACAAAGATTGTTCATGGTAGCTTTCATCAAGGAGCTCAAATATTCTCTGTAATGTTCCAGATGTAAACAGTGTATGGCAAACTGTATTTGTTTTCATGCCTTTGTAATGCTGAATAAAGAGATACAGGTAACTCATTTCACACAGCGAACTCTAGATCACTCCCGATTCTTGTAACCGCGAAAAGGCTTATTGCACCCTATCTCTTTTCATGTTATTGAGTACATATATTGTTTTCCCTCACTCGAGTGCCCACTAGCGGGCAGGGGCAAATAACTCTTACGGTGACAATTCGGAAACTCCCGAAAATCGAAATAGATGTACACTATTCTGAAGCAACGAATCGATATTGCACATCCATTACTGTTCCAGACAATAGTACTCTTGAGTACTTTCATAGTTGGGATTGATCTGGCTTTGCTGTTGTGGCATGCGACCCGCCGCCTGTGACATCCCCTTTGGACCGGAAGCGGAAGTAGTCGGTCTAGGTTGCTTGGCTTGGGGATCGGAAGCTTCAGCAGAAGCACGTTTAACCGCCCCCGAACCACCCGCTCTAGGGGGAGGATTAGGTCTAGCCTTCTCCAGCGCTTCCCTTAGAGACGGGATAATGCCATTAAATAACAGCGAAGATGCTGGCGATTGCTCCTTCAGAGTCCGAAGGACCATATCCGGAGCGTAGTTGACCACTGACGGCAGGTAAGCCTGACATCTCAAGTGGACAACCATCGCAGCATTGAACGCGGATAAAGCCATTGCATCAGCATTAGCTTTAGCAGCCACGTTCTGAAGATCCGCCAGTAGCTCAGGGCTATTACTGGCTGCTAACTGCGAGCGCGATAACCTGCTGGAAATGGCCGTCAGAAACCAGTCCATGTGTGAGGCTATGGCTACCCTCTGTCGCGCAGCTTCTTCAATAGTAGAAGACTGCTTATCAGTTAGCGGGATCGTGACCTTGGATGGAACCTTATTGCCGGTTCCTGTTCCGAGGCCTTAAAGTCATATGCCGAACTATGGATTCCGTACGATCTAGACGTAGGCTTCTCCACAGATGTGGGGCCGAAGCAGAAGCCGGTCTAAAAAGCGCACGTTTACCTGTTCTTGTTAGACATTCCTGCTGTGTTTTAGGCTGGGCTAAAACCGTCTCAAGAACGGAATGAATGGCATCTGACGCAGGAAGTGACGACGTCTGCTTGGTGAATGTCGACATTTTTGAAGGCGAGAGGACGTCGGCGGTGGGGGTCGTGACATATTAGGGTACAACTCATAGAGAGCTTCAAGTACCTCTGAATATGAACGCCTCTCCGGATCATGATCACTATCATAATCCTCATTGGAGTGACGATGCACGACCCCCTGACGTATCATCGATGGGTTGACCGATAAATCAATAGGATCTGACGACGCTACGGGAAGCTGCGTCGGAACCGGAGATGGAACCTGAGCAGTACCGGAAGCGGAAGCCAAAAGTTGCCGGAACTGGTCTAATTCAGCTGCCTGTTGTTCCATCCTTTAAAGGATGACAACAGACAGAGAGCCACCATGAACCGGAACTTCCGTATTGATATGTGGACTGATGGAGACCCGCCTATAGGGGGATGCAACAGGTCTAGCCCATTGCATTTCCGGACGAACGGGAAGTCTCGACAGCGGGCCTCTTTATAATGGGACCGGAATGACGAAATGTCCTAACCGGAACCCCAGAGGATGTCATACCGGAACCCGGAGGTAACCGGAAGTGACTGACCGGAAGCGAGTGATGAGCCTTATATGGGTTTATGATACCTGACTCTGACCTGTTCGCAGTCATTTCCCGCTGTGACTGGAACAATGCCGTTGTTTCTACTAACGCCCCGAGGAATTAGGTGTGAAACTGGCATTCTTCCTGCAGAACAATAACCTCGACCCCCGACGCTTGTCAACCCGCAGGTGTCCAATTGCGTGAGGCTTGATTTCACCCGGCCTTGGATGATAACTCCTGTATCTGGGGTATTACGCAAGGTCGTGGAGTTGACTCCTGGTGAAACCATGGATATATTGTTTCTATATCCATTAGAGGTTACTCCTGCTGTGCTGTAATCAACAATTTCTGACGCAAAGCCAGAAGTTGTTGCAGCACTACTCACCAAGCCTAGGGCTGCCGTCGGAGCAACAGGGAGAGTGATAAATGTGGTCCCCGACCGACATAAATCACCTGGGAATCATAAGATACCGGGATATTCTCGCAAGAAGTCCCAAAAGCGGTATCATTCCCAACAGCCCGTACGGGCGTAGGTCCGACATCACCACTCCTTGCGTCTCAATTTCCATAGGGGACACACTGGCGGGTAGATCTAGTTCCACGGTGACATCTGTAGACTCTGCCATACCCTCGTCTAGGACGGAACCCAATACTTTGACCGGTGTTTTCTTACCTGTGGATAAATCAGAAACAATAGCACTAGTGCTCGGCGATGGGCCTTTATTTAATAAAGAACGTAAAGGACCCGCCCATGGACTGCCAATCGATGCAGGCTTCTTCGCCGTCTCATTTACGATAAAATGGGAGGGCGAAGTCATATTACTAGCCTCTGACACTAAATCAGGGGGTAGGGAACCCGCACCAGACCCGGTCGTTAAACTTTCAAATAAATCATCGGGCCACTGTTGACACTCCTGGCATTTATGGTTACTATCGCAAACATGGCCGCGACAGGCAATACAAACAGAAAGCACACCAGTCGTTGTTTTAGACTTCTCACAGACGCTACAGAATTTTGAGGCCATTATTTGTTATCGTTAAATACTATTAAGAATCTCTTATAGTCTATAGAATCTCTTATAGCTTATAGTCTTGTAGATGATGTTTTCACTAGTTGTTAAAGGTAAAATCCTTCCGTTAAACACTGGAGCTTTGACACACGGTCTTTACAGCTGGCTGGCAAGTAAAGAAGTGGAGATCAATTGTGTGTTCAGTGCGGGCGTCCGGGTTTTGGCGGGAAGAACTGTGCTATTATTTCAATTTCTTCACTTGTTAATCCGTGTTTGCACACGAACGCATATGTCAGTAAGGTCAGTTTTACTGTGTAAAATCCGATCCCCCTCGTCTGGCGAGGGGGACCATCTACGCTAAAAATACGGCCTGAAGAACTGAGTTTAGTAACTTACTGTCTTCTCAAATCCATTTTCTCTCGATCACCACCGTTTATTTGGGTCTTCGGGAGGATATAATTGATTTAACAGCATAAATCCACACAAACCAACGTTTTCTTCCAGCCTCCGCTGTTCACCTGAATGATTTCGCGCCGTGGGGTCAACGAGCCTGTGTACACGATACATTTAAATGAGGTCATGTGACTCTCTTTCGGACCCCCAAGCCATCGTCGCATTACCACAACAGCTGGTGGAGAACGTGAAACTTGACTAACGCCAACGCAGAGATTGTTCAGTAACAGTTCGTACTTTAATGTGTCATATACTGCTATAAACTCTGACACCAATACACACGAACACTGATGCGGGGGTTCTGCAAAATACAGAAAATAAACTGCTTGAATAATCAATTTAACATACACCAACTCATGTGATTTTCATTACATGTCGGGAATCAATGAACTATCTATTTAGTATCTTTTACCATAACAAATCGCTCGAAACTCCCAGAAATAAACATGCGTCATACCGATTCATTTATATCATTTCTAGCTTGAAATGAACACATGTAATTTCCCTGTAATTTCTCTGAAATTATGACATTTGATTGCCGTTACGCTCCGACACAGTTATATAATGCATAATAATGTGCTGAACCACTTCTGTACTACATTTAAGCATGGCAACAGTACAAGGGGCGCAACTCTACTGGCACAAATCATGAACTTTGCCCTTCAATGAACGCCATCATGCACAAAATCAAATGCTAAACTTTTAGCCCTAAAATAACATGACCGCACATCAGGAAACTGACTAAATGTCTTAAACTCTATTATCTCATACTTGTTTGTTGTTACACAAGGACAAATCAACGTTATAATACTGCATAAGCAATTTGTTCCAACTATCGAAATTTGTGGTCGACATAAAGACATGAACCTTTTCATTTCAAATGTCTAAAGTTGCCGAAGTCATACAAGTTTAAAGGGTGACGACGTATCAAGCATGTTACAAGAATCAAATTATAAATTATATTACCTGAAGAGTAGATCTCTGTGGCGTAACAAGAAATTAATATTCAAATCTATTTCATTCTGATCGAACGCTCCAGTTTCGAGAAAACAACTTTTGGCGGGATAACTGTCGCTGCGCGTAAAATCTGTCGCAGCGGGTAAAGGGGAAGATAACTCTAAATGGATTTCCTGAACATCCTCCGGGGCCCAACAAAGGTGGCAGTTAGTTAGACATTTCCAAGATTGGACAGCGTCTTTGAACAGAGCGTCTGTATTTTCCAGTTTTTGTTTTTACCGTGACGTTCCGGACAATTCCGTCAACACCAGGATGGACCTGAATGACTCGAGCCATATTCCACTTACCTCTCGGTGTATCGTTGTCAGTCAACATCACAATGTCTCCTACTCTGAATTGTCTCTCTTTGCATTGCCATTTGCTACGCTTCATCAAGGTAGGGACATATTCCCTGACAAACCGCTTCCAAAACTGGTGGACAAGGGTCTGTACAAACTCGAACCGCTTATGTAGATTCTTGGTTTCCTGGAATGACCCCTGGGGCACCTCGGATCCTGCACGACCAAGCATGAAATGGTTCGGAGTTAGCGGCTGCAAGTCATCTGGATTATTAGGTGGATAGCCAAGAGGGCTGGAATTCACAAGACATTCCACTTCGGCAAACACTGTGGACATCTCATTTCACGTCAACAGCTGTTGACCAATAGCTACTTGGATCCCACGTTTTGTCTGTTTTATCAAGCTTTCATACAAACCCCCCTGATGAGGGCTCAGTGGTTTGATGAATTGCCATTCCACATTGTGCAGAGAGGCAAAATCTTGTATTTGACGCTTGCCTTCTTGTACCAAGTTCTTGAGCTCCTTCTGGGCTCCAACGAACGAAGTTCCGTTGTCCGATATGACGGTAGTTGGCCAACCATGGTGAGATACAAATCTTCGTAAGGCGTGTAGGAACGCTTCAGTAGAAAGACCATCAACGATCTCCAAATGAATGGCACGCACAATAGCACATGTGAACAATGCTCCCCATGCCTTTGTCGACTTGTTCCTCCCGTACTTAAGGTGGAAAGGGTGAAATAAATCTACGCCAGTGACTGAAAATGGAGGGGTGAACGGTTTTATTCTCTCGGGCGAAAGATCTGCCACCAAAGTGCTGTGTGGTGGCTGGCGAAGATTTTAACAATTGCTTTCGCCAAGTTGCGTCCTCGGATGACCCATACCTTCCGACGACTCTCGCAAAGGGTTCTCTCTGGTCCTGCATGTCCCATTTTGGCATGTGTCTCTCTCATTATCAATTATGAGACATGATAAGATGGACCTGGTCATAAGTCAATGGAGATCGTCCAAGCCTGCCGCCAGCTCTTATGACTGCATCCTGAAGAAATGGAGACAAATCGCGACATCGATTCTCCCAATCAGTCAGATCACGTTGCACCTCCTGAATCCAGTCTCCGCCTTGTTCCCCTCTTCTGGCTGCAGCGCCTCTCCCAATCGTTTCTTGATGGAAGCACGGGTCTTACGTGAATCATAGCATTATTGATGAATCGTAGACAGTAGGCCGTCACTCTTATCAGCTTATGCCATCTAGAATAGTCACAACATTTGATGCTTGCTTCTGTACGGACCGTTGCACAAATCGGTTTTGTTTTCTTCAGCTCACACTCTACAACAGGAGCCTTAGATGTTGAAGTGGGCCATTCCTTCTTAGGCAATCGCAGGATAGATGGCCCATGCATCCATCGACCATCCATCTGCTCCACTTCAATACCCCTACTCAAGTCATCAGCTGGGTTAAGTTTGGTAGGTGCATATCTCCAGCTATCTGGATCCCAGGTCGACTGAATCTCTGAAACCCGCACACGTACAAAGGCCTTCAATGTGATGGATTCTGATTGTAGCCAGTGGAGAACAATCTGCGAATCCGTTCACAGAGTGACTGTTGCTGGCCTTTCCTTAAATTCCTCGGTTATGGTCTTTGCGAGTCTAGAAGCAATAAGGGCTCCATTAACTCAAAGCGGGGTATCGTCGTCTGATGTAACGGTGCCACACGTGCCTTAGCAGACACTAATCGAACTGCTGGATCATTTGCAGTTGGCCATAATAGATAGGCCACAGCGCCATAGGCAGATGCACTTGCATCAGCAAAAACATAAAGATCTGCAGACTCGGAGGCATCCGAGGGCTTGAGGCTTCTTCGAAACTCTATTGTTTTCAGGTCTTGGATGTCTCGAAATAATTTATTCCAGAACTCACAGGTTACCAGAGGCAACTTATCATCCCAATCGAATTGCTTCGATCTCCAGATATCTTGAAGGGCTATCCTTGCTCTGATAGTCACCACAGACGCAAGACCTAGCGAATCATAGATGCCTGATATCCGAGACAGGATGATCCTCTTCGTAAGAGGCTCTACTTCATCATCCTTAACAAGGAACCAGATGATGTCCTTATTTGCGTTCCAGGCAATTGCCAGTGCCTTTATGGTCTCCTCGCCATCTAATTTGATCTCTGATTCAGTTGGACACTCTACCCCAGGCGATGCATTTATCGTTCCAGTTTGGTCACCTGGGTCTATTTCACCGTTCTCAGCCGAGCAGAACCATTCCTTGATCCTGAAACTTCCAGAGGCCAGAACATGATCCAATTCTCTCATCCTGCTGAATGCTTCTTCCTTCGTGGCACACGAGTGGATTATGTCATCTACATAGCGATCTCGCTGCAGAATCATTGCCGCATGAGGGTACTCAGACTTATCCACATCGGCAATGCGCAATATCACGTAACTTGCCATATCAGGCGAAGGCTTGTCTCCGAACGAGACACGGAGTAAGCGGTAAACCGTTGGACTTCTCGAAGTGTCCATGTCCCTCCACAGGAAACGATGGACATTGGTGTCAGACTCTGGCAGGCATATCTGCAAATACATTTTTAAGACATCACCGGGGTGCTACTTCTTGCTCTCTAAAGCGTAGCAGCACACCTAGTAAATTGCCAATCAGGCATGGCCCCTTATACAGAAAGGAATTCGAAGAAACCCCCATATACAAGCAGGCCGGGTCAAATACCACTCTTAACGGTGTACTCTGTTTGTCTGGCCTACACACTCCATGATGAGGCAGGTAGTATACTAGTGTGATGTCTGATTTTAACTCTTCCTCCGTCAATGGCTTAGCCCAACCGTTCGTCACATATTCTTCAATTACAAGCGTCTAGTCCGTCATTCATAATCCAGCCGTCGTCCATTAGAGAATATCCGCGTCCATAATCCAAAGACCTATTCCATTTTCCACATAACAGTATTAGCACCAAATTCAAAAAGACAATCATAGTATACATAAACATAGGCTTGTTTCCTGCAAGAGAGAAGCGGTCAACAGTTTTCAATGATGCCGGCAAGACATCATGTGTTCCAAAAATATCAAATCCGTATCGCTGATCAGTATTCTTAATCCATAACATTCGTTGTAAAGTCGTCATCTGAGAATGATGTATCTCAGTCACGCTTTGATTGTGACTGTTCATATGAGTACCATGAGGATCTTGAAGTACATGGGTTCATACGGCCCCTAGCCCCGGGTTAAGCGGAATTAGACACAAGTTACGAAACGTAGCGCCATAGATCTTGCACGCTACGTTCGTATTTTGCTATCAGCATGCGATATGTATCGCCAAATTTGAGAAACTTTGAGTGTAGGCGCTTGGTGAAATAGCCCTGTTTTTTAAGTTTCTGCACCAATGTTTTGTGACGTTGATTAAAATCGTCACATTCAACACAGGATCTAGCAAATGCTACTAAGCGAGATATGTATACGCCATATGCAGGTCCCACTGCAATATTACTGTCCAGAAAGGGATAGTTTACGATGTCGAAATTGTAATCATCTCTCTTATCATAAAGTCGACGAGAGAGAATGCCCGCTTTATTTTTATAGAGATATAGATCTAAATATGATGTGCCTGTAGGGCTATCTGTAGTTTCCTTCAAATCCAGTGAAGGTGGATATATATCCTTCACTGCGTCATTTATATAGCGATTATCCACAGCGAGAAGATCGTCTATGTAGCGTTTGGTGAATGAGAAGGAACGGGCTTTGAATGGATCGGTTTTTGAAAGCGCCTGCATATAGTCATATTCATAAGAGAACAGAAACAGGTCGGCCAACAGGGGTGCACAATTAGTAGCCATTGGAATACCTATATGCTGCTGATATATTGTGTTGCCAAATTTCACATAGATATTTTTAATGAGAAATTCAAGCAACTCTATAAACAAAGAAACATCCATGAATGATATCTCTTGTATGTAGTCGAGCTAAAGAATGCTTTATGGCTTCCGACATTAATATATCTACGATCAGTTTTCTTGAACACAGATACTATTAATGAACTTATACGGTCAATAAGGTCCTGATGAGGGATTGTAGTATAGAGAGTCGAAAAATCCCATGTGGATATGTCTGTACGGTATGTGACCTTTAGCATCAAGTTCTTCCGTAAGACATTTTGAGTTTTTCAATATCCACATACATTCAACGCCAGAGTTCTTAGAAATAATAGCGCAATACCTTTCCCAAAATGCTTTTACCTCCTGAAGGGCCCTCGTCAATAGGGTTGAAAGAAGCTTGGTGGTGCAGCTTCTAGAACCAGCTATGAATCTAGCTTTGTATGGTGATTTATGCATTTTGGGAGTCCAGTATAGTTTTGGTTGTCGTTATGATCGGTTGAAAGACAAATACCTCTTTCCCTGAGAAACTTTTTGTGATTGTTAAATAAATCTTCCAGAGTAAATGCAGTTTGGGAGAATTACTCTGGAAATTTGCTAGAACTTCTTGCGAATTGAGGTTTCTCAGTACTTGTTTTGCTTGGGGAAGAGTACTTCTGTCGATATGGCGGATTGTTTCAACGACCTTGCTCTTGGTGAGGTCCAGCCAATCAGCGAGTACTGTAGGTTCAACTTTTTCTCTCTTAGACCAATCAATAACGTACTGTTCTAATGCAGTCAGGACTATCTTCTGGTCCGCCTTCAGATTTATTCTTCTTGGCTCTCTATATTTAGGTCCTTTCATCAGGAGTAATTTCAGATCCTTATCACTCACCACATCAAGGTCACCAGTCACAATATGTTTGCATGGTGTATGGATAAAGTTCGACGATTCACAATCACAACTATAGCCTCCTGACGTGTATAAGTTCCAGTCAAACTCCTGGACAGCATTGGAGTAATTGAATATTTTGGTGGCTATAGATTTAGTATACTTATATGAAATACAAGGAGGTTCTGTGAACTTAAAATAGTTTGGTACAGTGTTGCGTACCTGTGGATCATTCAGGATTCGAGGTAAATTAATGATGTCCAGTCCTTTATCTAAGTAGTTGAGTTTCAAGAAAAGTCGATCTTGAGATGTTTCGATTATGTTCACTGGACGATACAACCGAAAATACGCTATATCTTGACATACTTTAATGATTTTTG
>JAVTVY010041198.1:0-17838 GCA_036873755.1 Hanleya hanleyi
ATTCCAAAAATAAATAACGATCGCCGGTTTAATTTTACAATTTTTTAACTAAAGGAAACAGATTGAATAATAAAAAGTTCAGTAGATTTCAGGCTTTACGTGTGAAAATACATTTACATCTCTTTAATGGTTTTCAGTGCCCTTGTCCAGGACCAAAACAACTTTTTGAATCGCATTATTTTCCCAACAATACAACAAATTCTTATATATAGTCCTATAGTAGAAAGGTAGCATTTATGTAGTTTACGATAATTCAACTCAAGATCAACACCTTCTCGGCACAAGATGATAATGATTCTTTGTCATTCTCCTGAGCATGACCGATACAAAGACGAATAAATAGCATCTCTACATCACGTTGTTATCTAGATATATGAGACAACACATTTTGGGTATCGGCAATCTGATGAATGTGGAATTTGAGGATTGTACTTAGCATCTTAAATACAGCCTCTTAATACTGATTACATATCTGTTTAATTTCCTTTCCCATAATGTAGCATTTAATCAAAACATGTGTGTATATAGCAAAAGTTTGTGTCTCAAGTTAACGGCAGCTGTTCAAATGTCCCCTGGAACGGTAATAAATTAATAAAGACGTCAACATGTGAACTCATAGAATCTGCATTGTCGATGGTTTAATGTAATACCGGTACCATCTGTTGTGATATTTTTGTTAACTCACAGACAGATTGGTTTTTTTTGTCTCCCCTGCTCTGACCTCTAAGAACAATTTAATTATTACATCATGGCAGTATTAACTGCATTCTCGAATCCCAAGCCTATCAGACTGTTAGTTCTGATCTGTTTATATGCCTATTGGGGGTGACCCAGCTACACTGCTGTGACCTCTAGCTCTCAAAACAATTACGGATGGCATATCCCACCAGGATTTGTACTGTGTTATATATACAGTGAAACACACAGCCAAGGGTTCCCGAAGGGCATGACAGTGCACTCGCTGAGCCATAAAGAAATAATTAAGAAAATAATTATAATCAAATTTTCATCAGAATTCGGTCAGCTCAGAACTTGCTGGTAGCAATACCCTAATGCACGTTCATGCCAAAAATCAAGGTTCTAATGTTAATGGTTCTCCTTATTTTGCCGACGAAAGGATTTGGATGGACTGACTGACTCACTCATTACCGGACAATTTGCGATCTGTAGCCTACTTCGTAGGAATAGACAAGATTCAAGTCCCCTCCATATCCATCTGGCCAGCCCTCTTAATGCAGTAGAGGTTTACATTGGTGTTCAGCAGTCCCACAATTCTGTGTTGGGACTATTTCAGTCAGCTTATCACCAAAGTAAATTTGAGCCTCACTCCACCCCATCCCAAAAACACCCTCTCCAGAGATAATAATACATGAATTCTCCTTTGTTTATGCGGACACATTGTATTTTCCATAGATAATTGGAGCATTAAAGCTAAACGAAGGAAGACAACTGGAACAGGCAGAATGCGCCATCTAAAGATAATCTACAGAAAATTCAGGTGAGAGATTTTGCATTGATCACATATTTCAGTTTGTTCATTCTATACAGACTTTTGGTTAGCTGTAGTGGGGTGCTGCAATAGACCAGTGGAGCAAATCTACTGTATGGCTCGAGAAGCATAATCTATGATTTTGGGGTTGAAATTCTGCATATGTAGGGTTATCTATAGACTTGATTTAAAAACATTAACATTGTAGAGGTTGGGATGGTCTGTGAAGGTGTGTTTATCAAAATACATTGCCTTTTCATGATCTCCTACATCACATACATTTAGGTCATCTGGTATCATTTTGTCCATGCTAGACCTGGCTGTACTGTTTGTTGAAAATGCTGATTGGGTTTACAGTCTGTAACATAAAATTTAACCAAATCTTGCATATGCATGGATTCAGGCAGAGATTACATTTATATTCTTTGGTTTCTTAAAATGACTGCAAAATAGCTTTCATACTACATTTCTTTTAATTCTTGTGAATCTCTCCGGTCTCCATTGAACAAAACATATTGGAAATCCTCTAATAACTCAATGACCGGGAGAGTATTAATTTAATTAATACCCATCATAAAATACATTACAAATGGAAGTTGACAAATGGTTCTAAATCATAATAATAATCTATTCATTCTTCATTAATTTAATAATTATACAGGGCTATCAAATTTACCAGAATATTTGATTGAATTTTCCACATAAGGAGTTAAAAGGGTGATTGGAGTATTCAAGTTGATAAATAGAGAGTTTGACACTGATACACAAACAATGAGATTGTATTTCTGATTCTTTGTTCTGTCTAATACTTTATACTTCTTGTAGCTTTTTTCTTCATTTATTTTACAGAAATGGATTCCGTGAGGGAACAGTGGCCAAACCCCGTAAGAAGGCTGCTGCTGCACCCAGTGCTGCCGTTGCTACGAAATAGACATTTTTTGTTGGATGACTCACTGTTAGAGAAATAAATGCAGAACAGCAGTTGGGTGTAATTAATTGCATTCTTTTGTTTTCAATTCAATCCAATGGAGATACTCCTTATAATATTGATTGGTGAGAATCATTGGTGAATCAGTGGATTTTTCCTTCCGTTTCAATAGTACTGACCCAAATGTATTCAATACAGGCATGATTGATGAGAGCAGTCTATCGTCTTTGTAATTCTTTCAGCAATTTCCGAATTGTGCCTATCAAGTCACTTATAAACCTGTGAAATTGCATACTCACGACACCATCCATGGCCTTGGGGGGTTACATTAATCAGGGATGAAAATATTCAGCGGAAACTAATTTCAGTGTTTTGTTTTTGTTGAAATTTAGGTTTCAAATGTGTGATTCTGATTCCAAACATTCAGATTTGGCCTTTTCTCTGGTGTTTTTTTTTTAGAGATGACATTTTTCCATGTTTTCCAAGCCGTTTTCAGTGTTTTTCAACTGTTTTCGACAATTCTCATGCCTGAGCAATGTTCAGTGTATTTAGTACTTCTCCTATTCATGGCATCTTAGCTTGCTAAGGGCATTTCACGTTTCACTTAACACTACCCTTAGATTCTCGCTGTGATTATTATTGAGAAATTACGGGTAGCTGTTTTGTCATGTACCAACATTTAGATCCAGGTCAATAGTCAAGATCACTGTGACCCCAGAATCAAGGTCAAAGGTCAGTGTGACCTGAAAAATAGGAAATCATTATGCCCCCATATGCGATCGCTTTGTCCGTCTGTCCGTCCGAATTTCTTGTCCACGCAATATCTTGGTTAATAGTTGATGGACAGGATTGAAACTTGCATGGAATGTGGCCAGTGCCTCGTAGTTGTGCAGCGTAGAGTTTTTTCCGAGTTCCGGTATAATTTTCAAGAGTTATGGCCCTTTTTCTGAAATCTCTGTGAATGGGACTGGATCTTGGTTAATATGGTATGGACAAGTATGAAATTTGCATATGTGGTCAGTGCCCCACAGTTGTGCAGCGTAAAGTTTCTTCACGTTTCGCTTATATTTTCAAGAGTTATGGCCCTTCGTTCCTGAAATCTCCGTGAATTGGGACTTGTCTGGGCTGGATCTCGGTTAATATTGTATGGACAATTAGGAAATTTGCATGATATGTGGTCAGTGCCCCACAGTTGTGCAGCGTAAAGTTTCTTCACGTTTCGCTTATATTTTCAAGAGTTATGGCCCTTCGTTCCTGAAATCTCCGTGAATTGGGACTTGTCTGGGCTGGATCTCGGTTAATATTGTATGGACAATTAGGAAATTTGCAGGATATGTGGTCAGTGCCCTGTAGTTGTGCAGCGTGAAGTTTCTCCTCATTTCGCGTATATTTTCAAGAGTTATGGCCCTTTTTTCTTCAAAACTTTGTGAATTGGGACTTTTAGGACTGGATCTCAGTTAATATTGTATGGACAAGTATGAAATTTGCATGATATGTGGTCAGTGACCCATAGGTGTGCAGCGTGAAGTTTCTCTGCTTTCGGTTATATTTTCAAGAGTTATGGCCCTTTGTTTATCAAACCTAAGTGAATGGGATATATTTATTTGTCCAGGCTGGATCTCGGTCCATAGCCAATTTGAACCAGGAAAATGGCTATATTATATGTTATTCTACATTCCAAAGCAGACAACATAGGTCCTGAAGTACGAAATTGCCCCAAAAAGAGTGAATTGGGTGCAAAATTCAAAGTTCACTGATCGCTTCATAATTATGTCTCCCCCCAACTATGTTGTCTGCAAGATGTCTTGAGAACTACTGGACGGAATTTCACCAAACTTGGGTGGAAGCTTCAGTGGGATAGCCCCCTCATTTGATTAGGTTTTGGTGTGTGTGTGTGCATTCATCCGTGTCCGTCCGTCCGTCCAGCTATTTGTACATGTATATACAGGCCTTGTCTGCAAGATATCTTGAGAACTGGACGGAATTTCACCAAACTTGGATGGAAGATTCATTGGGATAGCCCCCTCATTTGGTTAGGTTTTGGTGTGTGTGCATGCGTTCATCCGTGTCTGGTGTCCGTCCATCTACTTGTACATTTATACACAGGCCTTGTCTGCAAGATATCTTGAGAACAACTGCATGGAATTTCACCAAACTTGGATGGAAGCTTCATTGGGATAGCCCCCTCATTTGATCAAGTTTTGGTGTATGTGTGCATGCATTCACCCGTTTCCGGTGTCCGTCCGTCTGTTCATCTACTTGTACATGTATATGTATATACAGGCCCTTTTTGCAAGATATCTGAAGAACTACTGGACAGAATTTCACCAAACTTAGATGGAAGATTCATTGTGATAGCCCCCTCATTTGACTAGGTTTGGGTGTGTGTGTGCATTTATCCATGCCCATCGTCTGTCCGTCCATCTAATTGTTCATGTATATACAGACCTTGTCTGCAAGATATCTGGAGAACTACTCGACGGAATTTCACCAAACTTGTATGGAAGCTTCATTGGGATAGCCCCTCATCTGATTAGGTTTTGGTGTGTGTGTGCGAGCGTTCGTTCGTGTCCATCCGTCCGTCCATCTACTTGTACATGTATATACAAGCCTTGTCTGCAAGATATCTGGAGAACTACCCCACGGAATTTTGCCAAACTTGGGTGGAAGCTTCATTGCAATGGGCTCATCTGATTTAGGTTTCGGTATGCATGCGTGCGTTCGTCTGGGTATGTTGTCTGTCTGCCTGTCCATCTACTTGTACATGTATAGACAGGCCTTGTCTGTAAGATATCTGGAGAACTACTGGACGGAATTTCCCCGAACTTGGATGGAAGCTTCATCATGATGGCCTCTGGTGAACTTCACCAGACTTGGATGGAATCTTTATTGGAATGGCCTCCGCATCTTATTATGTTTTGGTGTGCGCGCGTGTTTGGTGTTCATCCGTCTGTCTACTTGTACATGTATAGACAAGCCTTGTCTGTAGAATATCTGAAGAACTGCTGGATGGAATTTCCCTGAACTTGAATGGCAGCTTTATCGTGATGGCCTCATGTGATTAGGTGTTGGTTTGTTTGCGTGCATCCATCTGTTTCTGATGTCCAGCTTTGTTACATGTATGTACAAGACTACTCTTGTCTACAAGATATGTGGAGAACTACTAGATGAAATTTCACCAAACTTGGATGAAAGCTTCATTGAAATGGCCTTTTGATCTAATTAGGTTTTGGTGTGAGCTAGTGCTTGCATGGGTCCATGCAAAATGTGCTTATCTGTCTGTCCAATTTTTGTTCACTCCATATCTTGAAAACTAATGGAGGCAGATGCATGAAACTTCTATACGGTACAGCATGTATACTATAGGTGTGGCTCTTGTATGTTTTGCATCTTTCCTATAATGTGATCAGTTTCGAAATAGTTGATGCTTCACAATTACATGTATTTCACATTGGTTGGACGCTGTAGATGTCGGCAATTCACTCATTGCTATATAAATCCAGACTCCTCACAGGGTTACTGCAACAATGAAAATCACCTCTTTGTAATTAATATTTTTAGATGTGCAGCTTTGTTTAGGATACTTATTGCTACATTCATTTTATAGCACTTTCCCTTAAATTATGTGCCCACTCAAGGCAAGGTGGGAGGTTGGGGGAGACGTATGTTTTTGCTTAAAAAAACAACCAGCATAGGCTTAATGCCGAAGCGGCAACTCAAGGGTCAAAGCGGAACCTCTAGTTTGTGATTGGATATAGTAGGTAGAGACGATATGTCGCGTACTAAAATTGAGGTCGGAGGTCAAAGGTCACTGTGACCTAAAAATCAGGAAATCATTGATCAATGACAGTTTTTTATCTACAGTTCTAATTTTTGGTGAGTGGATTCCCAGGGAGAGGGTGGGGGGACGATGTGTTGCATATCAAATGTAGGACGATGTCATAGGTCAAAGGTCAGGGTGACTAAAATATAAGGAAATTATTGAAAAATTGCAATTTTTTTTAGTGGATTGAATAGGGGGAAATGAAGTGTCGCTTACCAAAAATTAGGTCAAGGTTCAAGGTCAAAGGTCACTGTGACCCTAAAATCAGGAAATTATTAAAAATAACTTTTGTTGTGTCAGTAGATACATTAGGGTGACACAATGTGTCATGAACCAAAATGTAGGTCAAAGGTCAAGGTCACTGTGACCCCAAAATCATGAAATTGTTAAAAATCATGATTTTTTGTGTCCATTGGTATATTAAGGGAAGACGAGGTGCCATGTACCAAAATGTAGGTCATCACTGTGACCCCAGAATCACTCTCACCCAGAATCAAGAAATCTTCGAAAACAAATTTGTGTGTGTGTGTGTTTGTAGATACATTAGGGGGCATGATGTGTCACATACCAAAATGTAGGTCAAGGTCACTTTAACTCCAAAATCATGATGTTTTTTTGTGTCCATTGATACATTGAGGGGGACGATGTCGTGTACCAAAATTTAGGTCAAGGTCACTGACCCGACAAAATCCAAAAATCATTAAAAATATATTTTTTGTGCCAGTAGATACATTAGGGGGACACAATGTGTACATACCATAATATGGGTCAAGGTGACCCTAAAATCATGTAATTGTTTTAAATTGTGATTTTTTTATGTCCCTTGATACGTTATGGGAGTCGAAGTTTCCAGTACATAAATCTAGGTCAAGGGCAAAGATCAAGGTTACTAACCCCAAAATCAAGAAATCATTTTCATATGCCTGTAGTGTTGAAGATGAAGTGGTGTGATGCGATGGTGAGTTCTGTCCATCTATCCGTCCAGTCATCCATTAACATTCATTGTCCATGCGATATCTCTATTTTCAAGTTATGGATTGATACCAAACTTTGGGTATACCTTACTCGCGTGGCAAGGAGTAGCCATATTCACTTTGAGATCAATTTTCAAAGGTCAAGGAAACACTCCCCCCAAAACTGAATCCAGTTTAGCTATGTGTTGGATTGGAATATCCAGAGTTGTCTCCCCTACATGTATATGGCATTTGTCCTATGGAATTATCTCCTGTGTTTATACGTGAAAGAAACAGCTACATTTAGTTAAACTGTTGTGAAATAAAGACCATTATGAGGGGTCCATTATGAACTTGTACTTGTTTATTACCCCCCCCCCCCCCGTACCTCAAGAACAAAGGTTTACTTCATCACTTTATTCACATTTTTCTTCCTTCATGAAAAATTTTCTCACCTGAAAGGAATCTATTTGGAGGAAAACTACTATGTTATTGACTCTTGTCGATTTAAGTGTGGGATATAGTCCATGAGCCAGACCCCAAAATTTCATCAATTGGTACCACCTGGGGTGGCAAATTCTCATTATGTTTTTTTGAAAGTCCTATATCCTTAGATGCAAAAAAAAAAACTTTGAAAGCAATCCGGGACACACAGCTTAGTGGTAGTAATCACCTCTTAAAGACGGACACCCGAGTCCAATCTGAGGGACCAGATTTGGGGGTAGGGGAAATATAAAGTTAAATATCTTTGCAAGTAATGGTGATATAGTGACATTTGGCCGCTCGAGATATTGGTAATCTGATCCTCTATATGTTGGTATCTGTTATATGCTAATATGTCAATTATGTAGGTCACCAGAGGTCAAAAGGTCACGAAATCTGGCCCCTGTCTAAAACGTGACCACCTGTAGGAAAACTCACCGCAGATACCATACCAATGGGACTTTCTTAACCTAAATGGGTTCAAATGGAAGCCAAGAAGTACTCAAGTCTATAATAAGTCTAAACAAGTGGAGTTTATTATTATTTAGACTGTGGCACAGAACTGATTTTGACGCATTTTCAAAAATGGTCTTTTTATTGCGCTAAAAACAGGCAAAATTGTATGAAGTTGGACAGCTTGAAATTAGTTGCGTATTTTGACAAATAACTACTCCAAATGCTAATGGCCATGTCTTAGGTCTATTCAGGGATTAGTTAAGCTACATTTCGAGGTAATTAGGTCACCAGAGGTCAAGGTCAAAGATTGTCAATTATTAATTTTCTACATTTTTACTTGGGACTTTCATATTACAAGGTATTTACATTGCCACCAGTTTCAAGTATAGAGTATCAGAGACATCGCTTGTGCACCCTCTACCGTATAACCCATAGGGCAAAGGGTAAACCAGAGTGCGAGTGCACCAGGTATGGATGTCCGCAGGGGTCAAAGGTCAATCATCCTCCAAATCCCCTTTATCGCTCGTTAAGGCGCTGAGACGGGCGTTAAGGCGTACAGATAGGGCGTTAAGGCGTTGAGACGGGTGTTAAGTCGTAACTACGGGCTTTGACGGGCGTCACAGCATTTTGATGTATTGGTGGCAATTCCATGAAAATCAGAGCTTCTGAGCTAGTTCACCAGGGCGTTGAAGCGTTAAGCTAAGCGTTGATGAGCGTTACCGTCTATAAAAGCAAGTTTATTCCCAAAACACGCACAGTCGAAATTCAACCGTCAACATGGCTTATACTTGCTCTAAGTGCGAACGCACGTTCACCAAACGTTAAGATATGATGCGACACGAGAATAATATACATGGGATTGAAGACCCCGAGGCACAAAAAGCCGATACAGAGACTGATGAGAGTCCATCGACTGATACCGAAACAGAGATTGCTGAGATTCTATCTAGTGATACGGAGAGCTTGACCTCAGATAGTCAGCCTACGTCCGAGGAAAGTGAGGCAGTACCTAGCTTCTTGGATCGTATTGTGAGAGCAGCTATCAATATTTACTCTGCTGCAATCGAGAACGCCGGACAGGATTAACTTACAACAGGCATACACCCAACTGCGCCCCTGCATCAAGAGAACAGCCATGGCGATTTATGAAGAGTATACCTTACTACTGCTTGAAATGAAAGGCGACCCCACGCACAGGTCCATCATGAAGACCAAGCGTCACTTGGAAGAGGATATGGGGCTACCACCCACCAAGGCCCTGGAAAATGCGATCAGAATTCGCAAACAACTCTTTCAGGACATGCTGCCTCAGTGGTATCCTGAACTGCCCGATGATGCTTAGGTCACACCGAGCAAAGATGGAACTTTCTCAAAGGACGGCTTATGATTGGACAAGAGCAGCCGAGAATATGACAGATGCAGCGCCAAATGGCGGCCTCTGATCGGACAAGAGTCTTCTTTAATTGTAAACAGCGTGGGTATGATGCAACATTGAGGAGAATAAACATTGGGGAGAATAAGTTGTTGTTGTTGTTCTCTCATCTGTCATCCTTCTTGTTGTTGTTGTTCTCTCTCCCGTCTATAGCATGGCGTCAAGGTGTTATGCTAGGGCGTTAAGGCGTAATGACGGGCGTTGACGGGCGTCACTGCTTTTCCAATGAATTAGTGACAATTCCATGAAAATCAGAGCTTTTGGACTAATTCGCCAGGGCGTTGAAGCGTTGAGCTTGGCGTTGGCGGGTGTTGCTACAAGATGCCACTTCAAACGACGCATTCGGACCCAGAATGATCCATTTCTACCCCAAACACCTTCCTTCAAACCCCCAAAATGTCCACTTTAGCTACTACTCGTAAACTCACTCACTCACTCACCATCGTTATTGCGCCCATGCGTTAAGACGGGCGTTGGACATGCCTCACTCACTCACTCACTCACTCACTCACTCACTCACTCACTCACTCACTCTGAGTGAAACAAACTTGAGTGTGACATTACGTCAAATTCCCTCCTCCTCCCTCCTCATTCACCATCGTTATTGCGCCCATGCGTTAAGACGGGCGTTGGACATGCCTCACTCACTCACTCGCTCACTCACTCTGGGAGTTCATTTGGACCATTTTGGCCCCATCAGCCCATCGTCGGGCAGTTCAGGATACCACTGAGGCAGCATGTCCTGAAAGAGTTGTTTGCGCATCCTGATCGCATTTTCCAGGGCCTCGGTGGGTGGTAGCCCCATATCCTCTTCCAAGTGACGCTTGGTTTTCATGATGGACATGTGCATGGGGTCGCCTTTCATTTCAAGCGATAGTAATGTATACTGTTCATAGACCGCCATGGCTGTTTTCCTGATGCCGGGAAGCATTTGGCTGTTGTAAGTTAGCCGACCGCTTAACCCGGGGCTAGGGGCCGTATGAACCCATGTACTTCAAGATCCTCATGGTACTCATATGAACAGTCACAATCAAAGCGTGACTGAGGTACATGCACTCATTTTTAGATGACTACCTGGGCAACGAATATTATGGATTAAGAATACTGATCAAAGCATACGGATTTGATATTTTGGAACATCATGATGTCTTGCCGGCATCATTGAAAATTGTTGACCGCTTCTCTCTTGCAGGAAACAAGCCTATGTTTATGTATACTTTTGTCTTTTTGAATTCGGTGCTAATACTGTTATATGGAAATGGAATAGGTCTTTGGATTATGGACGCGGATATTCTCTAATGGACGACGGCTGGATTATGGATGACGGACTAGACGCTTGTAATAATCCAGTCCGGCGTCCACGATTGCTGCAGCGCGAGTATTGATAGCTGCTCTCACAATATGATCCCAGAAGGTAGGTTCTGCCTCACTTTCCTCGGTCGTACGCTGACTATCTGAGGTCAAGCTCTCCGTATCACGAGATTGACTCTCAGCAAACTCTGTTTCGGTATCAGTGGATAGACTCGCAGCAATCTCTGTTTCGGTATCAGTCGATGGACTCTCATCAGTCTCTGTATCGGGTTCTTGTGCCTCGGAGTCTTCAATTCCATGTATATTTTTATCGTTTCACATCATATCGTATCGTTCGCACTTAGAGCAAGTATAAGCCATGTTGACGCTTGAACGTCGACTGTGCGTGTTTTGGGAATACGCTTGCATTTATAGACAGTAACGCCCACCAATGCTTAGCTTAACGCTTCAACGCCCTGGTGAACTAGCTCAGAAGTTCTGAATTTCATGGAATTGCCACCAATACATCGAAATGCACTGACGCCGTCAACGCCCGTCGTTACGCCTTAACACCCGTCTCAACGCCTTAACGCCCTATCTTTACGCCTTAACGCCCGTCTCAGCGCCTCAACGAGCGATAAAGGGGGGTTTTGAGGACGATTGACCTTTGACCCCTGCGGGCAAAGTCCCAAGTAAAAATGTAGAAAATTAATAATTGGCAATCTTTGACCTTGACCTCTGGTGACCTAATTACCTCGAAAATGTAGCTTAACTAATCCCTGAATAGACCTAAGACATGACCATTAGCATTTGGAGCAGTTATTTGTCAAAATATGCAACTAATTTCAAGCTGTCCAACTTCATACAATGTTGCCTGTTTTTTGCACAATAAATAGAAAAACAGTTCTGTGTCAGTCTCAATAATAATAAACTCCACTTGTTTAGACTTATTATAGACTTGGTTACTTCTTGGCTTCCATTTGAACCCATTTAGGTTAAGAAAGTCCCATTGGTATGGTATCTGCTGCAAATTTTCCTACAGGTGGTCACGTTTTAGACAGGAGTCAGATTTCGTGACCTTTTGACCTCTGATGACCTACATAATTGGCATATTAGCATGTAACAGATACCAACACATAGAGGATCAGATTACCAACATTTCGAGTGGCCAAATGTCACTATATCACTATCACTTGCAAAGTTATCCACTTTTATATTTCCCCTACCCTAAAATCTGGTCTCTCACATTGGACTCCGGTGTCAATCTTTAAGAGTTGATTAGTACCTTTAGGCTGTGAGTCCCGGATTGCTTTCAAAGTATTTTATCATCTATGGATATAGGACTTCCAAAAAAACATAACGAGAATTTGCCACCCCAGCGGATTTGGGAATACGCTTGCATTTATAGACAGTAACGCCCACGCCTCAACGCCCTGATGAATAAGCTCAGAAGCTCTTATTTTCATGGAATTGTCACCAATACATCGAAATGCAGTGACGCCGTCAACGCCCGTCGTTACGCCTTAACGCCCGTCGTTGCGCCTTAATGCCCGTCTCAATGCCTTAACGACCTATCTTTACTCTTTAACGCCCGTCTCAGCGCCTTAACGAGCGATAAAGCGGATTTGGAGGACGTTTGACCTTTGACCCCTGCGGACACCCATACCTGGTGCACTCGCATCCTGGTGTACCCTATGCCCTACGGGCACCAGCGATGGCTCTGATGCTCTATACTTGAAACTGGTTGTAATGTAAATACATGGCAATATGACAGTCCCAAGTAAAAATGTAGAAAACTAATCATTGGCAATCATTGACCTTGACCTCTGGTGACCTAATTACCTCGAAATGTAGCTTAACTAATCACTGAATAGACCTAAGACGTGGCCATTAGCATTTGAAGTTATTTCTCAAAATATGCAACTAATTTCAAGCTGTCCAACTTCATACAATTTTGCCTGTTTTTAGCGCAATAAAAAGACCATTTTTGAAAATACATCAAAACAGTTCTGTGTCACATTCTAAATAATAATAAACTCCACTTGTTTCAACTTATTATAGACTTGGGTACTTCTTGGCTTCCATTTGAACCCATTTATGTCAAGAAAATCCCATTGGTATGGTATTATAACCAGGTTGGCTCACTGGTTATCACATTAATAAGTAAGTCGTAGTCCATGTTAAATATAACACAACCTAGCTTTATTTACCCTGATCTAATTATCTCACCTTGACGTAATATTAATTCTAATATACACAATTATACAGCACTTCAAGTTATTACAGAAACTATATGTTAGTACATATAGTAATCTACATTTACAAATAACTTACATTTACTAACTGCCTTGGCGCTGCAAAGTCGCATGCCAAGATGAATTCTAAAAGTGAACTGACTTGGTTTCCTACTGCATACATATTTATATACATTATAGTTTTAGTGAAATCCACAGGTAGACATTCTTAACAATCATAACACACTTTCAACAATTGTTCAAGTAATCCTAACGTCCTGTCATGTCTGCCAGCTATCCTGTTCATTCAGTATGACATCTCAATTAACAGTAGGGACTCTTACCTAATAACAACAAGGATTATCTGAGACTAAAATGACAGTCTGACTATAATTGACACCTGGCTCCTGTCTTTGCACCAGCTGGTCAGAAATGGTCTAACAACACTAATTAAATGTCAACTTTCAAGAGCTATGAACTAATAGAACTGTTATCATAAAATCTTATTACAAAAGTAAACTCATAGCATTAAATCCTAGTTATAACATGTGTTACATAATATTGAGTGTATACATTTATCAGTAACTAATAACTCCATACTTATAATACAAATTCACAATAAACAAACATTAAATAATAATGGAATATAATTGAGGTACATGTTCATTTTACATGTACATGTCTTATGGCTCTATTATAGTTATTTTACATGTACATGTCTTATGGCTCTGTTATAGTTCCCTCCGTCCCCGAATAAGTTTCGTCCCGAAACTGTAATAAATTGTCTGTGGTGGTCATGGTAATTGATGTTAGGTGGAGTTTTTAGAAGTTCTTGTGTGATGTTGATTAAAGTTGAAGGTTCCTGTGCAATGTTGAGCTGTGGCTGAGGTCGCTGATACTTGTCTGGAATATGGGGAGCTTTTGCTCTTGGCTTTCTTGGGTCACTTCTGTCTGTGGACACCATACAGCTGAAACACTCAGATGTGAAATGCAGAGAGTTAGCAATGTTTAAGATATATTTGTATAGAAAGAGTTGGCACAAAGATATTCATTATTATTCAAGAGTGATTATTTAGTCAATCTTCATTTTTTTTTTCTTTTTTTATAATTTTGTTACATGTATCATTACATCATTTACATACTTACATACATGGGTTATATTGAGGACTATGTACATATATATTCCTGTTTAGATACAACATTCCAAATGCACAACAAGGACACTGATCACCATGTAAAGAGAGATATAGGTTCTAGTCAAGTCAGTAATACTTATTCTGACACAGTGATCTATTGTAAAGAACATAAATGAATGAAATTGAGAAAGAAATGATGTTGGATAATTAATTCCTGAAAATCAAAAATGAAAAATGTAATGTTGTGTTTCACTTGAAACCCAGGCTGAAAAAGTTTGATGGGAAGACTTGCTGCAGACAAGTCTGACCCTAGCACTTGATTTTCAACCGGTGCCTCAGTGAAAGAGCACAACAGAGAAACTATACTTTATTTTGTCAAGATGAATGACTCACATAATTTTTAAGTGTTATTAAACAATTATTTTCTAGGAAAGAATAAACATACATGTAGGTAGTATTCATGTATCCATATACATACATACATACATGAGAGTATAAAGTGCAAACCCTTGCATTCTCAAGATTCTTGGAGCTTTCACAACATAATATAAGTTAGTCATGTTAGTGTGAATTATAACAAACTACATCAATACATCAACACATAACGCAACAACTTGTAAGTAGTAACTAATTATTTACACATTCCTTTGGTACTCGAATATGGTTTGTCAAGCCACATTTAAGAGTATCACCGAATCTGTCAGGGGTGACAAGTCTCGGACCAGTCCTGTGGTTGTCTAAGCATAGTTATGTTCTTACGGTACCTCTTTTGCCGATATCAAACTATGCATATATGCTCCTATCAAATCGAACATGTATATTGTGCCTGTCGAAATCCTGAAGAAAATCATACACCGAATTCAGATCAATATTATCGACAGGACTCCACTGATATGGCATATATCTAGATTTGAATACTGGTGTTCCCAGATGAAACTGTAACTTATAAACCTTGAGGGAGTGTGGCACTGAAGTTCGTCGTTGAACTAAGTGGCAATCGAAGGGATTTTCCTCATACCATTCTTTTTCTGTCTGATGAATCACGTGTCGTACATGTACAATTAAGTGGTGTATTTTGTTTTGGGGTATCTGATCAAGTGGGAACCAGGCTGCGCCCCGCACCTGTTCCTTTGTTTTGTATACTATTTTCACACAATACTTGCCATCAGCGAACTTGATTTTCTGAATCGCTTCTATTTTTACACTGTTAATATCTATCATGGGTTGCTGTTTGGACATTAACTCACTTCGATCGGAGTTAACAAATGCCACAGTTTGTTCAGATTTCTTCATGAAAAACTTATTTTGGCCTAAAGGTTTGCGCCTTTTCTTGCCAGACAATGTTTTGTCGGCATGATATTGTCGACGCAGCTCATCTGGGAGACTCGTATCATGCTCCCAGGTGGAGCCTCTAGTGTTGTCTACCCATTTAATCCTGTAGCACATTCGTCCATTGTAACGTTTTGATGCTAGAATTTTGTCAATTTCAGTCACTAGGAATTTGTTTGGTGTTGTTACCGAGTTTGGATCTTGATTTGTACTTGAGCTTGGGATTGTACCGGTATCTTTAGGATGTTGAATAGTTTTGGGTGTTACTCTTGTTTTTGCCTGTTCATTGTTTTTAAGTGCTGCTTTTGTTTTTGGCACATGATGCTCTTTTGTTTCCTTTGTTTCATTGTTCCGTTTGTCATTGGTATTTGTCTCGTTTTCATCATTTTCTGACTCTATTTCTTCTGGATTGAGTTCATCATTTGTTTGTGGTAAATTTTCAGGCTCATAGTTTGGCCTGTCTGCTGGGTCATGAAACTTTTTGAGACGGTTTGCATGAATCATCGATTTCACTTCTTTATCGTCACTACATTTGCGCAATTTGTATGTGTAGTTTTGTCCAACCAATACAACATAATATGGTCCTTGCCACTTTTTTGTTAGTTTGGGAGATCGGCCCACAGTCTTTTTCGTACAATATAACCATACCTTTTGTGCTGGTTCGAATGTTGGTTCCTTTGTTCTTCTATCATAATAAGTTTTGTATTTTGTTTGGGCTTTTTTCAAATTTTCATCTGCAATTTTCCTATACTCAGCCAGATTGTCTAGAATTTTTGACAAGTATGTTCTATGATCCTTTGACAGTGTTTCTTTTGGAATTAGAGAGGTATCTATTGGTGTTCTCATCTGTCTACCAAACAGCATTTGATAAGGAGATAAGCCAGTTGATTGAGTGGCTGGGGTCATGCGGTATGCCATCATAATACCTGGTATATGATCTGGCCAATCAGTTTGATCTTCCTTGATGTAGGCTCTTAGACCCTGCTCAATGACGCGATTCATTCTTTCACATGTAGCATTGGTTGCAGGATGATATGAACTAGTTTTAGCATGTTTGATGTTGAATAGTTCTGTCATGGCTGCTATGAGTTTGGACATGAACTGAGCACCGCGATCGCTGACTAATTTGTCTGGTGACCCATAACGTGTGAGAATCTCTCGGTATAGAATGGATGCAACTTCAGTGGCTTCCTGGGTTTTCATAGGAAAACATTCTGGCCATTTGCTGTAAGAATCCACTACAAGGAGTAGATATTTGGAACCATCCAGAGTTTTTGGAAGTGGGCCGAGTATGTCAATATGAAGCCGCGAGAAAGCACGTTCATATGGCAAGGGTTTAAGTGGTGCAGGCCTATCATGAACATTTGTTTTGATTTGTTGACATGTCGTGCATGTACGTACATAGGTACACACATCTGTGTACATTTTATCCCAATGATATTTGGACCTTATAGCAGCATACATTCTTTCTTGACCTTGGTGGCAACCTCCTAGCACTGAATCGTGATAGGCTTGGAGTATATCTTTGCGATTACCTCTAGGAACAGCTATCTGTTTGGTATAAGAATCGGCAGCCTTTTTATTTTTTGTATTAAAGAAATGATACAGAATTCCGTCCTCAATCACATAATGATATGCTTCGGCAACTAAGCGACGACTCTGTTTTGGATCATCCGGAAGATCACCATTTTCTTTGTAGGCAAATATCGGGGCCAAGTCAGGACACTCACGTTGTGTGCCCTCCAAAAATGGATTTGAAATTACAATTTCAGTATTGACTTGTGCCACAACAATTGTATCTTTTGGACATATAGTTGCTAAATGAGCATGTTTCGGTTCCCTATATGTTAGAGTTGCCTCAATTGACTCATTTTGATTCTCTGTATTGGATAAATATGTGGTTTCTATACTACTCACAATGGTTTCTTCTGTACCTTCAGTTGTGGTTGCTTCATATTCTCTTCTAGACAACCCATCAGCATTTCCATTTTTAGCTCCTGGCTTGTACTGAATTGTGAAATTGTACTCTTGAAGCTCGAGAGCCCACCTGCCTAGTCTACCTTTGTTAGCTTTGATGTTGTTTAACCATGTGAGGGCATTGTGGTCAGTGAAAACACGAAAGTGAGCATTTGCTATGTATGGACGAAAGGCACGAACTGACTCGACTAGTCCAAGACCTTCTTTCTCTGAGATATGCCATGTCTTTTCACTACCGCGCAGGGATCGTCCCCCAAAGGCTATAGCATGTTCATTGCCTTTTTCATCTTTTTGTCCTAAAACATATC
>JAVTVY010041199.1:0-19292 GCA_036873755.1 Hanleya hanleyi
CCCGTTCAGCATATCTACAAAACACCAGAAGAAAATCATGAAAAATCAATGTTGAGTGCTAACACGTTGAAATAGAGATTATTGACACCAAACAATCCCCCTGAAATTCGACTAGGCACATACGCCTCTTTTGCTCGGGGTAAATAATGATATTCCTTAACTTCCGGAATAAATTTTGATCCCTGGCACAGGAGTGGCCAAAAACTTGCCGAATACCATTGAGGCACCACAAGAGTACCCACTGCTTTACAGTAGCTCATATGTTTCAAAACTCTACTTATCAAATAAACAGGTGGCACTATCCAATTCCTCTCATTTCCCCAGTCAACCGTGAAAGCATCTACACTCTCACATCCAGGGTTCCAATATCTTGAACAGAATCTCAGGGTCTTGCAGTTATAATAGCTAGCAAACCTATCCACCGTATGCGGTCCCCAAAGCTCATCGAAATACTCAAAAACGTACAACGCAACACCCCAATCGTCATGATCTACAATTTTGCTCAAATAATCAGCTTTTTCGTTATCAGATCGTGGAATCCACTGCATCTCTAGACATATCTGCTTAGATATACATATATCAAAAATAGACATAGCAATCTGCTGTAACTCAGGTTTCATACTGCCCTTTTCCACAATAGATGTTACATTCATGTTATCTGAAAACCATTTAACTCGTTGAGATTTCAGCAAACAAACAAAACTGTCTAGAATCAACGCCACAGCTTTCAACTCGCGCCAAGTCGAACTGCGCTCAGCTTCGGTCGCATTCCACTGTCCATGTGAAAACGCCCCATCAACCTCCACACAATAGCCCCCAAATCCCGTCGCACTGGCGTCTGAATATACTATCCTAGAAGTAGAAGTACATGCAACAATAGGCTTTGACATATTGACACGAATATTCTGACGCCAGAACTCTAATTGTTTCATACTGGCTAAAGACATTGGAATTTTACTATTCCAGCTGGCCGCCATAGCTATGTCTACTCAAAGCTTTTGTCATAAGCTGACAGACTGAACCCATGACTAACTTCATTGATATAATCTGTCCTACCAAGGAGGCAACTTCGCGTACATTTTTTGGCTGAAATTTGTTATATAATAATTTTACAAGACTGTTTTCAGCTTTGACTATCTTCCTTTCGGGAATCGTCAGAATCATAACTCTGGTGTCTATACCTAGACCTAACCACTCGGTTACTTGTAACGGCGACCAGGTTGATTTCTCAACTTTAGGTACGAAACCAGATAAAATAAGGTAAGTTTTTACAGATCTAGACCATTTTGCCGCCTCAAACTCTGTCTCGCCAACAATCAAACCATCGTCAATGAACAGAAGAATTTTAATACATTCTTTTCGCCATTTTTTAATGAGTTGTCTGGTGATCTTTGTGTAAACAAACGGCGTCGTGCATAGGCCAAACGGTAAGACAAGAAATTTGTAATAATGCTTTTCTCCGTAATCATCACACCAGGAAAAACCAAGAAACTTAGTGTGCCCTTCATATATATCGACGTGATGATATGCCGAGTGAATATCAAAAGTCACCAGCCAACTATTTCTTGAGATATACATCAGTGCAGTCCGCCAATCTTCATATTTTACAGACTGTTTTACAACATGTTTGTTAACTATACTCAGATCTAGAATAAGCCTCTTTTTACCCGAAGCTTGGGTAGCCACAGATAACGGATTAACAACAACTGGCTTTTCCATACATTCTACTACAAGTCCTTTTTTAACAAGATCATCGATCGCTGAAACAACAAAATCTCTATGACGTACAGCAGATAAATTATTTCTAATCTCCATAGCAAAAGGGGTCGTATAAAACGGAATTTTGTAGCCATTTTCCACTATATCAACAATGAAGTCTATAGCTCCTATATCTCTCCAAAACTGACTGCGCTCTTTAAGCCTTCCCTTGACTATGATTTCGCTCGTGCCTTCCTCATATTCAAAATAATCGTGAGTAAGATTGTCAGTAGATAATGTTTCAGAAACGTTATTTTCAGATTTATAACAAATCGTTGAATCAGTCTGAACAGAGCACTTAACTGATAGTCCTTCTTTACTGGGCAGTTGTTGACGGGGCTCTAGCACCTCTGGGCAACTGGGGGTTGACACCGACGAATGGACAGTCCTTCCTCCAGTGCGAGAATTCACCGCATTGATAACACGAGCCTGATCGACCGACACCCCCTCTCCAGCTGCTCCGAAAGGACTGCTCCCCACTACCGCCAGCAAAAGGAACAAAACTCCCATGTTGCCTAGTCGTTGTTGCCACATGCTGCATTGGCGCAGGCGTGCGCCAATTAGACCTCCCATATCCATGAGACCTGGCAGATCTCGTTCTCTTGGCCCGCATCTTCCGGGTCGCTCGTCCCTCTGCTCGGTAAATTCGCTTCTCGTCGTCCGAATCGTCTGCCAAATCATTTATGACATATTGGTTGACGGTCTCCCAACCTGCTTCAGACGAATCAGCTATTTTGATAAGCTTATTGCGCTGATTAAGCTTCTCCGTCGTTTGTTCAATCAACTCAAGTGCGTAATCAGTCTTTTTATAGCTTAATGCCCATTTGATTTGGGTCATCTGCTCCAACACCTCAGAGTTAAAGTTATAATTGCGTTTGTTTCCTTCACGCTTCCAGGAATACTCTTTTTCCGCCTTGAATTTTTGAACCTCTCTAGACGTTTGGGCAAATTCTTCACTCAGTCTAGCTAATCGGTTCTCTACCGATGCTTCGATTTCCCGTTTTGGGTCCTCAACTTTCCGCAGAATCAAATCGAGCTTATCGCCGATCGGTGTGGACCCATTTTCGTTGTCGGACATAATTCTTGCACTATAGAGTCGGCTTCAAAATGTTCTTCGGGTTCGCGACACACACGAGAATGAACATTATACATCATACTCAACCTTATATATGCTCCCTTATGACAACAACTCACTGTACAACACCCGCCAGTAGTATATACTCACACAAGCTGTACTTATAACAACACATGCCCTACGTAAAACAACATAGCCCCCCTGGTATCTTCGTATGAGGCGCCATTTGTCACTTTCTGATTTAATCTACTGATTTATAAATATCGGGTATTTAGCAGTCGGATATATAAATATCGGGTATTTAGCAGTCGGATATATAAATTTGCAAAAAATGAGCGTGAAATAAACACCAAGTTCAGTCAATTTAAAATCCGAGAAAAATTTATAAATACCTATTTTGGATTTCAAGATATATATATCTCTCGTTGTGTTATTTCTGGGATATAAATTTCTCCACCATATATATATATATTCCTGATAAAGGATTTCTTATTTATATATCCAAGGTAATGTATCTTACTGATATATAAATATTTGAAAAATGTGTAGTTGGGTATATATATATCCATCTTCATCTAACTCCGGATTTACAAATACTGAACTGAGAAAGTCTCATATATAGATATCCCAGTTATAATATGCTAATGAGTTGCGACACGTTTACCGCAAAAATGATGATGTCACACTAAGCCTCTTCAAGTGTACCAAGGGTCGGCAAACACCGCTCAATCATTCCGCAGATTCTCATGTGCGGTATTGTAAACACACGCTAATTTGCGGGTCATCTGTGAATATTATCGGGCAAATTCATTCAGGTACTTCTTACTTTTAACCAGCGTTATTCGCAGAAGCACAGAATTTATAGAAAGCTATTATTATTAGTATTCATTATGTATTGCCCACGGATCACAAGGACTTTTGTCACCTGAAACACGAAATAGACAATATGATCTAAACCAACACCAAAATCGACGACGTCATCGGTTTTTGAGACTCATCAGCATACTATTAGCATACTATAAATGGGATATCTATATATGAGACTTTCTCAGTTCAGTATTTGTAAATCCTGAGTTAGACGAAGACTGGATATATATATATACCCAACAGCACATTTTGAAATATTTATATATCAGTAAGATACGTTACCTCGGATATATAAATAAGAAATCGTTTGTCAGGAATATATTTATATATTGTGGAGGAATTTATATCTCAGAAATAACACAACGAGAGATATATATATCTTGAAATCTAATATAGGTATTTATAAATATTTGTCGGATTTTATTCGCTGATATAGGATTTAAAATTGACTAAAGTCGGTGTTTATTTCACGCTCATTTTATGCACATTTATATATCCGACTGCTAAATACCCGATATTTATAAATCAGTAGATTAAATCAGAAAGTGACAAACGGCGCCTCATATCTTCGTGCAGTGGAGAAAGAAATTTCCAATTAATTCGAGCCCTCAAACATAGGAAATTATATTTATAGAGAGTGTGGTCAAATTTCGAAACGGAAACACGACCGTTGATTTAAGCTATCTGTAGCGGTCGTGTAGACATTAAGATTCTCAGCAAATATGCTGAAATATTTATTTCCCTGTCAAATTCCGGTATTTTCTCGCAAAATCATAATGTTGACAATCTTATCAGGCAAGCATATTCACAAGGCAGATGCATTTGTATCAACGTAATTTCACAGTGCTTTATGAACTCGCCCTACCAAAAAATATGGGTAAAAACGAAGTTCCTATGTTGGAACTGACATTTGACTGACACCAGACGAATAATTCTCGTGTATTATGTCTCATCACAATAAATCAGTGATAACATGGTGTTATCCAGTACCAATTTCAATGAAACAAGGCCGACCGGGAGTGTCCGATTTTACTAGTTCCGCGTTGAAGACAATACTGGAATACAACTGGCCGTAAATATTGCCAGCGCGCGTTAATTACATGATGGATTTGCGTGAAATTTACAGACAATATTTTGGACTCACTCACCGATATTCAACCACCAGCCCTCTATATCAACCAATCGTAGGGCTAACCTGTCCTATATTCGGATACATTCGGGGGTACGAACATTGCCCGGCAGGCTGAATCGGTGAATTAGTGTCTTTTTATCACAAAGACAACTGTGATCTATACATATATACAATACTTACACAGATAGGGAATAGTCAAAGGATTGATTGACGGGAAGAAAACCTCAAAGGACTTTTGATATCTCTATATGAGAGTATAAATTACAACACATATAAAGAAAATTTACAGAGGTGAATAAAGAAAACATAAATACAGTTGTCCGGGGCTCGATGAGCCTCGAGATGTGATAAATAGTAATGGTATAGCTACTATTCAACTAGGATGTAAGTCTTTTAAAGAGATTTAAAAAGATATATGGAAGCATAATTGTGGAGGTCAGAGTGAAGTTTTTATTCTCGGGGTATGCAATGATAGATCAGTACAACAGAATGATCTACAAAGCCCATATGACTGACTTCTAGTAGGGTATTCATGGACATCAGATATTTTAGTGAAGTATTTCTGGAATTTCGTCGGTAGTTCGAAAGGATGATGAATACATTTTTTAGAAAATTGCAACGTTAGATACAGATTCAAATCAGTTAATGTCAGTATTTTCAGGCTAGCAAACAGTGGAGCGGTGTGTTCATATTTATTAGCGAGGGAGATCATCCGAAGTTCTCTCTTCTGCAAAGTAACCAGAGACTGCAAATCTATGGTGGCCGATAAGCGACATCAGTAGTATAGTCAACCGGTTTAGACCCCCCTTTTGCCGGGGGAGGTAACTCTTGCATCCGACAGGGGGCGTTGTAGTTATGGATTGCATCAGCATTGGCTGGATGCCAACACCCGGGTTCCGTTGGCACGCATCCAATTGGCTGGGTGCCAAGTTGGGCCGGGTGCCCATTGGCTGGGAGCCAATTGACTCAGTGCCAAGTTTTTCGCTATAAAAAGGGGTCAGTTTTCAGGTCGGTACCAACGTTTTCACTGGCCATCCGAAGCTATCGATCTCACCACTGCCTGCCTACAGCCTGCCTGACCACTGCCCGACTGCCCGACCACTGCCTGCCTAACCGAATTTCCTGCCTGCCTGCCTACCTGACCACTGCCTGCCTAACGGTCCTCCCTGCCTGCCCGACCACTGCCTGTGTGTAGTAATCTGCCTGACCAGTATCATTGACCAGTATCACTTAGTAACACCAATCAACGCCTTACACGTATGTAATATATATTATTTTTAATAATATCTATGCTAATAAATGCCCCCCCCCCCCCCCACCGAATTTTTCTTCCAGCTTAGGTCTTTAGGAGAACGTGTGACAGTGGAAAAAGCCATCACAATTATTTCCCTATATTATGGAAACAGTGCTTTATGGGCAATTTTAGTATCTAGGGAGGCATTTATATATTGGCAGAATTTTCTCGTGAAACTCAAACATCCTGCACATACATCAGCTGTTATTATGTCAGCGAACACCTCTATTTTTAGATTGCTATAATGTAGCGCATTTGAGCGGGTGATTTCGTTCGCGCGATTGCATGGAAGTGCGCTGCCGGTTTTGGACCATTTATAAATGCAAATTTCACGTATTTTCTCAAGCAGCTCATGAAATATAAAGCTCGAGTTACAACGTTCCAGAACTATAGAATTTAGTGCTGACGTAGCCGTACGCTGTAATTTTGCACATATGCATAGTCAGTCCGGGATATTTTTCCAGCAACTTGTCATATTTTAAGGAACACGTAATGGGACACCGTACATTTGTCCTACGTTACACATTCCCGCTACATCATGAAATATCCGCACAACATCCCTATATATGCCTACGATCTTACTATTCACAGAGTTTGTCGCTCAAAATCACTTATTGACTTTATCAACAAGAATTTTACAAGTCTATACTACACCATGCCTTGCGCATGGCTCACGCCTAGTTCAACAAGCTGAACCCTGCTGACATTTAATTTTGTGATATTGACAATGCAGGGTTCAGCCGTTGAACCGAAATTTCCTATCGCAAAATTTTCGCCTCCCGACCTGGGTAACAGCGGGTGGATTTGCGCTCATAAAAAAACAATAATCCCTACCGCTTTGTGCTCGTTTGGATAGAATACGTATTTGCCTACTTCCCTGGCCATTTATTTTCTCTGTCCAGCTCCTTTCATTTCCATAAACGACAAAAGAAAAAAATATTATCGCGGACGATCTTCCAAACACGAAATCCTCCGCCATTTTCGAACACTGTCACGTGACCCTGATTCTCTCACGTGAGGTTATTCTAAATTCAGGATTACAAGAGTCGAAAAAACTGAATCCGGTCAGTCGACCCAGTCGCTTAGGGAGATGAAAAATCCCATGAATTACCTTTCTCAGTATGTGCCTTCCATTATGCTTGATATCGATAGTTACAATTTTACATTTAAATGCAGATAATGTGACAGCCTTATGAATGAGCCGTTTCTGACCTTCCTGTCTACAATCCCGAATTTACAAATTAGTCTCGTGCCACCATAGTGACATTTCAAAATGGCGGCGGATTTCGTTTTTGGAAGATCGTCCGCGATGATATTTTTTTCTTTTGCCGTTTATGAAAATGAAAGAAGCTGGACAGAGAAAATAAATGGCCAGGGAAGTAGGCAAATACGTATTCTATCCAAACGAGCACAAAGCGGTAGGTATTATTGCTTTTTTATGAGCGCAAATCCACCCGCTGTTACCCAAGTCGGAGTTGTGGATGTACAGTCTGATCTACTCAGGATTATTCCCTGAATATTTCTGAGAGTGAACTCGTGTATTGGCCTAGGTGTTCTCGTCAGCATTGTAATTTTCTGGTCTGTATGGCGAATACATGGCTTGCCAATGTTTACAATCGGGCTTCACTTCCGGTGTTGCGCGCGCAAACTTGATTGCAGAAAGTTCTTGGTATGAAGGGAGACAACTCGATTAACATGCAAATTAATAGGCAATGGCCTAAGACGGCTTACATTTATAGTCGTGATTTAGCGTTATATATCGGAGGAAATTTATGGATGCGATACATTATAGACACAGAATTTATATTCATGCATTGCATTAAAAATATTCTTATGACATATGATCAGTGAATTGACATTCTAGCAATTTTTAAACCTAGTCCTACAGAGCAGTGGGCACGGCCTACATTCCCCGAAAATATGACGGGGGATACGCCGGAGATGGTAACCAACACTTGATAACTCTGCCTGTATCTCTTCGATATTTGATTCTGTTTAGTTATTTTTAAACCTGTACAGATACCCGTTTCAAAAATATATCTTTTGCTACACATTTCTTTCACCTCACGACGAGAGGTTTACCGTAAAAGATGCATGGTATCGATTCGACGGGAATTTTTCGCGATACACCGACACAAACGTTTTAATAACTTTCATTGAAAATGCATCCAAAAAATACAAATCAAAATAGTTTTCATTTCGAGTATTATAGGATCATGAAAATATAAACGTTTTTGTATATTCTTCGTTCTTCTTGTAATGTTTACAAGAAAAGTTAGCTTGTATTCGCCGCGAATTTTCCGCGATATACCGACACCAGGTTTCAATATCGGTAACTTACTATGAAAACGCATCCATAAAATCAAAATCTAACTGCTTATTTTTCATCTCGAGTATTATAGGATCATGAAAATATAAATATTTTTGCTGTATCTTAGCTGTTTTCTTGTAATATTTATCGAAAATGATGGTGTCAATTCGCCAAGAATTTTCCGCGATACCGACACTTGGTTTTGATAACTTTACTTGAAAAGGCTTCCGTAAAATAAAAATCTAAATGCATAAATTTCTTGTCTAGTATTATATGATCATGAAATAAAATATCATTTCTGTTTCTTTAGCAGTTTCCTTGTAATATTAATGGGAAAAGATGGTACCGATTTGACGCGATATTCCCGACAGTATAGGTTTTGATAACTTTCCTTTGCAAACGCATCCATAGAATGAAAACCTAAATACATATATTCATCTCAGTATCATAGGATCATGAAAATATAAATGTCATGAATTATTTTCATAAATAATATCATTATCTTCAGCTATTTCTTTCGATGTTTACTTGAACACGCGTAACGCGACTTGTCGAGATTTTTAACGAAATTCGCCAGGACAGGCTTCCATATAAAAAGCTTAGGTTGGGACCATTATCCGGAGGCTAAAATGACACGTAAGACCTTGATTCAAAACTATATTTGATGTATGTCACAGCTTATAATAATTGGCATTGCAACACTAGATTGCTTTTGATCAAAGTGGCAAATGAACAGAAAATGACAATTTGGTCAGAACAGATACGAAAGTATTGTGTTTTGTAAAAAACAATGGTACCGTACCATTAGTACAAATTTTATTTCTAAATATATAGTCGCATTACCTTAGCCCCATAAAGAAGATAAGGTATCTTGTAATAATGAAGTTCAAATTCAAACTTAGTTCCGTAGGACATGAAATATGAAAATTAAAATACCCGGTAGCTCAATTAAACGTATTGGTATGCCGTACTGAAAGCCTCAGTTTATTCACTGCTAAAATGTTCATTTGCTTACTATTTGTCATGAAAATATTATTATATACAAAAACGAACTTAAGTTTTGTGACAAATGAATCGTATCCATAAATTTCTTTTCAATATATGACGCTAAACCATGACTATAAATGATAACCGTATGGGACGACTGCCTATGAATCGAGTCTGCATGTTAATCGAGTTGTCTCCCTTGAAACTTTCAATGTTTTGCCCTCAAGCTGATGCGCCCAGTCTGTTTACAATCAGCGATGACGTCACAGGATTCTCGTCTATAGAGTTTGTAACTCCCTAAACTGTCGGTGAAACAACGATATTTCTAACAGTATGAGGTATACAATCTGACGCCGTGAGAATGTTGCGAATGTGTGTCCGTCAGATACAGTCTAGGTATCGGATAACCCTCAAACACTTTTGAGAGCATTTATTTAGAGCACCATTAAGCGTTTCTGAACAAGAAGTACCATAATAGATAACAATTTCTGAGTTTATTGAGTTGTTTAAACTACACGATTTATGGAAAATTTAGGTAATAAAGATAGGTGGCAACTCACTAGGTTAGCGTTACACTATGATGAAGATCAAAGCAGTGATGCGAGCAATGTGACGAGATTATAATAACATAATGACTGAAAATAAATCCGAAATGGTAAATATCGTAGCTAGTACTCACCACGGCATGTGCAAGACACCCTACGCGGGTGTGGTGTGCACACGCACTGACATCCCGTCTCACGTACGGATCTCCAGCCGGTCCAAATTTAGCATTGTTCGAGATGGGAGGTCCGATTATAAACTGCTATATCCGAATAAATATAGGTTCCCCCAAACGTATTTACCCCTACAAAGATTCTACAATATATCACCTTCCCTATGGTACAAATTAATGTAATTTATGATTTTATTTGGCGGATCTAAATTCGATTTAAACGAAGTAGTAGTGTGAATCCATTCTCCATGTTAAACGAATGGGAGAATGCCTTGACCGACAGCATAGGTCTACAAAAGACGATTGATTTCACCCTCCTGCATTACCAATGAAACATTTATTTAACCCTCACCAGAAAGATAAAGGTTTACCTGAAAATCCATGTAATTATATTTGTGAAAAAAATATGAGAAATTACGTCAAAACACTTTAGAAAGAGAGCGAAATTCAGCTTTTGGGCGGAGTCACGGTCGGCTGAACGCCTACGGTTGTGTCTGATTGGACGAAAGTTAATATGCTGAGCAGCGGCCTGAGGTCAACATATGGTCAGCGTATAGCGTGTGCGAGTTAAGTCTCATTGATTTATGACTGGCTTTCTTTGGTAGGCCTTATGTTTAGAACTGATCCAGGCGATGATAAGGCCCAACTATTGTGATTCAAGCGAGATTTAGACATCAGACCATAAATGACGAGGAGTTGTGTGTTTAACTCCGTGGATTTAGTTTAAAGACGTTCCTCACCTTTGCTGATGCGCACAACGTCGCGCATGTATTTATAGCGCGAATGTCAAATGACGTTGCATTAGGTAGTCTCCCTTTGATCACGCTGCTAACAGCACACCGTCACGCCATAGCAACGTCAAATGATTTCCGGTCACTTTTAGAGGAAATCTGCGTCGAACGATGTTAGAAGTCAAACGAGTTCGTTGACCCCATTATTGGATGGGAATAATTAGCTATAGGCTTTAACAGTTCGACAATTCCATGGGCAAATTATCATTGAATTAAGATGGAAATGATCCAGTCCGAAAGACAAAGACCACGTGAACATGAGCAACGGCCATTGATATTCGTTGGTGTGTGACAATTTTTGGAGCAAAATCGTACAATTTAAATTTTATCATTTTTTTTACAAATTAGACAAAAACGCCCCATACATTTAGGTGGCGTCATGAGCTTGAAAGTGGGTTCGATGACTTAGTAATGTTTTTCTCGAAATGAATTTGTATATTTCCAAGGTACGTCCGTGCAAAATTTGGTGAAATTCTGACGATGATTTCTTAGGGTGAGGAATGTCCTCTTATTGGGCCTAAAGATTGTGGTTCAAGCCAGAGTTAGATCTCAGACCATAAATGGTGTGTTTAACTCAGTGATTTCGCTTTAAAATAGTATCTTTTTCATTTGTTAGATGGATTCAATATTGAGTGAGGACAGTACATTCATTTACCTCGGTCAAAAAGAGACAGTGGTACTCCGGCGGTAACTGTATCATATTATTATTATTGACTCCGGCGGTAATCAGATCTCACTCCGCCGTATGTTGTATCACGACTGCCACACAGGTCATATTCATGCGTCTTAAAATCATCGAAATTCTTCCTTTTCACATATAAATATCATCTTGCCATTAAAAGCCAACCTCGTTTTACATAACGATCGTAGGTATATTCTTGATTAAATAGATAAAATGCATATTTGATGTAGTTTTTCTAAGAAAGGTTTGTAGATTCGGCTTCTAATGAATATAATTGTCTATTTAGAATTATCACCCTACTGAATCGACGAGTATGATTATAGGTGAATGCACCAGTCCATTTGTCATGCGACCATGAACTGTAGGTTGGATCACTTCACATCGAAGCCGCATAAGAGCTGCAATGTTATAATGAGGCAACATATGATTATATATCAGATATGTCGACAGTCCATTGTAGCTACCATTTGTCCTGGCAACAGTCCATTTGGCGAATCATTGGCCAAGGTTACACGGTTCACGTCAGTTCGGACTAACCGTATTTTGACCTACCATGGACTGTCGATCGATCCGATGATGATACAATGGACTGTCGTAATATGAGACAGACAGAGAATAAACTATTAATGGTTCATATTCCTCTTAAACACACACAAGTGGAAGGAATCGAGAGATGAATGAGTCAGTGATACATGAGGCAGATATTAAGTTCTCACATGTTCATTTTGTGCTTATTTCCGCACACTATAATTCGATGCTAATACCTACCATGGACTGTCTACCAACACCTAAAAACATCTCTCGCCGCAAAAATGTTTAAAAATTTTGTTAACTTGAAATAGTAACGCAGCAAGGAAGCAATCAGAGATTGCTCAATTGTATGCCCCCCTTCCGCTTTAATCCGACACTGCTCCACCATTGTTCTGTTTTGTATTGGTCTGTGGAGGCCTAATTTGGCTAATTATAAAAATTCTGTTTCAGTCACTTTGTTCGGCATGCCTCGCATAACACATGTACATATTCCACCCAGGACTTTCGCCAAATTCAAAAATGTGACCTGGTTATGAGACCTACATTCCTTGGGAGTATATTGTGGAGAAATTATGAAGCGATCGTGAACTTTGAATTTTGCATCCAATTCACTCTTTTTGGGGCAATTTCATACTTCAGGACCTACTTTGGAATGTGCTTTGGACAAATAAATATATCCCATTCATTTAGGTTTGATGAACAAAAGGCTATAACTCTTGAAAATATAACCAAAAGCAGAGAAACTTCACGCTGCACACCTATGGGGTACTGACCACATATCATGCAAATTCCATAATTGTCCATACAATATTAACCGAGATCCAGCCCGGACAAGTCCCAATTCACAAAGATTTCAAGAACAAAAGGGCCATAACTCTTGAAATATACGCGAAACGCGGAGAAACTTCACACTGCACAACTACAGGGCACTCACCACATATCCTGCAAATTCCATACTTGTCCATACAATATTAACCGAGATCCAGCCTGGATAAGTCCAAATTCACAAAGACTTGATGAACAAAGGGCCATAACTCTTGAAAATATATGCGAAACGCGAAGAAACTTCACGCTGCACAACTACAGGGCACTGACCACATACCGTGCAAATTTCATAATTGTCCATACAATATTAACCAAGATCCAGCCCGGACAAGTCCCAATTCATGGAGATTTCAGGAACAAAGGGCCATAACTCTTAAAAATATAGGCGGAACGGGGAGAAACTTTACGCTGCACAACTGTGGGGCACTGACCACATGTCATGCAAATTTCATACTTGTTCATGCAATATTAACCAAGATCCAGCCCGGACAAGTCCCATTCACAGAGATTTCAGAAAAAGGGCCATAACTCTTGAAAATGATACCGGAACTCGGAAAAAACTCTACGCTGCACAACTATGAACCATTGGCCACATTCCATGCAAGTTTCAATCCTGTACATCAATTATTAACCGAGATATCGCGCGGACAAGAAATTCGGACGGACAGACGGACGGACAGACGGACAGACGGACGGACAGACGGACGGACAAAGCGATCGCTATATGCCCCCCTCTAGTTAGAGGGGGGGCATACCTACATTTGGTGACAATATAGTACGATATCTCTCCTCCAAAAAATGACTGGACACCAGTAACCATACCTGTCATCGATACGCTGAAAATCGTTCATTTCGGCTGTGGTGACTGTCGTACGGTCAGACACACGCCCACGCTTGATAACGAAAGCACCGAAAAACCTACCATTGATTGTGATTTGACACGTGACCGGCGGTTTTCACCTATAATCATACTCGTCGATTCAGTAGGGTGATTATCCCGTTCTCAAAACACGTCAGCTAGTTAAAAAACGTACCATCTAACGATTGAGACAATTTGATATCGTTGATAGGGTATGGTTCTGACATATCAACGTAAAAACCAACAAGTTGTCCTACCATTTTTCACGCCCTTCCCTCCGGCGGAAGTTGGAGCAGCCGTTTGGTATGCAGGGTGTGAGGGTTCAGCTTGTTGAACTAGGCATTCTCGTCTCGCGAGACTTTCTACTGCGAGAAAGAGTCTCACGGGTAAATGGCAACCTGTAACCATCTCGGTCATCTATACGCGGTAAGACTGACCCTGGGATCGTGTGTATCCATTTACAGCCTACTTTCGGCAAGTGCGAGAGGAATTTCCAGAAATCAAGACCACGTGACTTCGTCAGCCAATCAGCTAAAGTCTACCGACGTAACCCCAACGTAACTCGCCATTTCGAATCATGTGATGCCCTACTTGTTGAAAATTACAGATCTACCACACCTCTTGGGTGATACGAAAGTTATTTATACCTATATATTTTGTAAGCCTAGCCTATATCTGTTTCCCAAGTGGTTTGAAAACCTGTAATTTATCAGATTTCTCGAGTCTGTTCTCTGCCGGATGAAGGCCGAATAGAATCCCGTAATATACCGGATATCGCTCCGCAATAATGGAGACTCACGATTCGCAAGCCATCTTATGGATGGCGAAGTGTACGCAAATGGGGTAAATGGGAGCCATCCCCCCAAAATTTGGGGGATGAATAGGCAGCGTATGATTTTCACCTCTGTATCCGGCTTGTCATTGACCTGCTGACTCCGCCGAGTTAGAAGCGAATTGCTGAACATAACGTGGGCTATATAATTGGGAAATGACTCTTTCCGTTTCGGAGCATATCAATCGTGAACAAATTATTGTCGGTATGTATACTTGGCCGTGAAAGCGAGTTATCTAATACAGGAAGTAGTTCACGGGTAGACACGGCTCTCTTTGAGAATGAATAGTCCCGGTCGAGCGAGTGATGTCATGCTGCCTCGCTTTGAGATTGGAGATTCAAAAATGTCACCAGTTTACATGAGAGTCGCTTTGGTCTCCCACAGGTAGACACGGCAACCTGTAACCATCTCGGTCATCTATACGCGGTAAGACTGACCCTGGGATCGTGTGTATCCATTTACAGCCTACTTTCGGCAAGTGCGAGAGGGAATTTCCAGAAATCAATACCACGTGACTTCGTCAGCCAATTAGCTAAAGTCTACCGACGTAACCCCAACGTAACTCGCCATTTTCGAATCATGTGATGGCCTACTTGTTGAAAATTACAGATCTACCACACCCTTGGGTGATACGAAAGTTATTTATACCTATATATTTTGTAAGCCTAGCCTATATTCGTTTCCCAAGTGGTTTGAAAACCTGTAATTTATCAGGATTTCTCGAGTCTGTTCTCTGCCGGATGAAGGCTGAACAGAATCCCGTAATATACTTCGGATATCGCTCCGCAATAATGGAGACTCAAGTGATTCGCAAAGCCATCTTATGGATGGCGAAGTGTACGCAAATGGGGTAAATGGGAGCCATCCCCCAAAATTTGGGGGGTGAGTAGGCGGCGTATGATTATCTGGCTTGTCACTGACCTGCTGACTCCGCCGAGTTAGAAGCGAATTGCTGAACATAACGTGGGCTATATAATTGGGAAATGACTCTTTCCGTTTCGGAGCATATCAATCGCTTTGGGAACAAATTATTGTCGGTATGTATACTTGGCCGTGAAAGCGAGTTATCTAATACAGGAAGTAGTTCGCGGGTAGACACGGCTCTCTTTGAGAATGAATAGTCCCGGTCGAGCGAGTGATGTCATGCTGCCTCGCTTTGAGATTGGAGATTCAAAAATGTCACCAGTTTACATGAGAGTCGCTTTGGTCTCCCACAGGTAGACACGGCAACCTGTAACCATCTCGGTCATCTATACGCGGTAAGACTGACCCTGGGATCGTGTGTATCCATTTACAGCCTACTTTCGGCAAGTGCGAGAGGGAATTTCCAGAAATCAATACCACGTGACTTCGTCAGCCAATCGGCTAAAGTCTACCGACGTAACCCCAACGTAACTCGCCATTTTCGAATCATGTGATGCCCTACTTGTTGAAAATTACAGATCTACCACACCTCTTGGGTGATACGAAAGTTATTTATACCTATATATTTTGTAAGCCTAGCCTATATCTGTTTCCCAAGTGGTTTGAAACCCTGTAATTTATCAGATTTCTCGAGTCTGTTCTCTGCCGGATGAAGGCCGAACAGAATCCCGTAATATACCGGATATCGCTCCGCAATAATGGAGACTCACGATTCGCAAGCCATCTTATGGATGGCGAAGTGTACGCAAATGGGATAAATGGGAGCCATCCCCCCAAAATTTGGGGGATGAGTAGGCAGCGTATGATTTTCACCTCTGTATCCGGCTTGTCATTGACCTGCTGACTCCGCCGAGTTAGAAGCGAATTGCTGAACATAACGTGGGCTATATAATTGGGAAATGACTCTTTCCGTTTCGGAGCATATCAATCGCGAACAAATTATTGTCGGTATGTATACTTGGCCGTGAAAGCGAGTTATCTAATACAGGAAGTAGTTCGCGGGTAGACACGGCTCTCTTTGAGAATGAATAGTCCCGGTCGAGCGAGTGGTGTCATGCTGCCTCGCTTTGAGATTGGAGATTCAAAAATGTCACCAGTTTACATGAGAGTCGCTTTGGTCTCCCACAGGTAGACACGGCAACCTGTAACCATCTCGGTCATCTATACGCGGTAAGACTGACCCTGGGATCGTGTGTATCCATTTACAGCCTACTTTCGGCAAGTGCGAGAGGGAATCTCCAGAAATCAATACCACGTGACTTCGTCAGCCAATCAGCTAAAGTCTACCGACGTAACCCCAACGTAACTGGCCATTTTCGAATCATGTGATGCCCTACTTGTTGAAAATTACAGATCTACCACACCTCTTGGGTGGTACGAAAGTTATTCATACCTATATATTTTGTAAGCCTAGCCTTTATCTGTTTCCGAAGTGGTTTGAAAACCTGTAATTTATCAGATTCCTCGAGTCTGTTCTCTGCCGGATGAAGGCCGAACAGAATCCCGTAATATACCGGATATCGCTCCGCAATAATGGAGACTCACGATTCGCAAGCCATCTTATGGATGCCGAAGTGTACGCAAATGGTAGACACGGCTCTCTTTGAGAATGTTGAACTAGGCTCACGCCATATGATCACAACTGGCAGACGACATTATCCAACAATTCACTAAACCGTACGTCTCAACTTATCTCAAAATGTTCACAATACATTCTAGAATAATATGATGCACGAATTTAAGGTTTACATTACCTGTAAATAGATACAACGGCAATTTATTATCACTATATACAGCCGGTTGGAACAGCGTAATTTAGCTAAAGTGATGACGTCACACAATTGTGTTGCGAACACGGACTTGTGTTGAACACACGAATCTCTTACTATTCAGTTATCTCGGGCCATACCTATTTATCAACTAGATGGAACATATTTATTTATCTTATAACAGTTTACAAATCTCCATATGGACTACAACTGACCCAAAACAAATTTACAAAATGAAACCAGTTTCCCGGCATGGTCAAGGGGAGACCTAGCCCGAAAACATCGGCTAAGGAGTCTATTTTTTTGTTTTTGATTGTTGTTGCTGACCCCTTTAGCCCGAATCACATATACAGACCGAAAAGGAAAAAAATAAATAAGACGTCAGTCGCTCGAGATCTTTAACTGCACACGGCGTGGGGAATTGAGACAGACGCACAAAAAGCATTTTGTCGAATAAATAATATGATTTGGCATCTCCAGCACTATGACAACCACCTAATGACTCCTTTAATTAGATGGAATCTGCCATCAAACACGGATTTTGTCATTTTGCCGTTGGGTTTCTTGCGCTATAGTTTACAGGGACATGCGCATTCTAGAGGCTGCACCACCAAGCTTCTTTCAACCCTATTGACGAGGGCCCTTCAGGAGGTAAAAGCATTTTGGGAAAGGTATTGCGCCATTATTTCTAAGAACTCTGGCGTTGAATGTATGTGGATATTGAAAAACTCAAAATGCCTTACGGAAGAACTTGATGCTAAAGGTCACATACCGTACAGACATGTATCCACATGGGATTTCTCGACTCTCTATACTACAATCCCTCATCAGGACCTTATTGACCGTCTAAGTTCATTAATAGTATGTGTTCAAGAAAACTGATCGTAGATATATTAATGTCAGAAGCCATAAAGCATTCTTTAGCTCTACTACATACAAAAGATATCATTCATGGGATGTTTCTTTGTTTATAGAGTTGCTTGAATTTCTCATTAAAAATATCTATGTGAAATTTGGCAACACAATATATCAGCAGCATATAGGTATTTCAATGGGTACTAATTGTGCACCCATGTTGGCTGACCTGTATCTGTTCTCTTATGAATATGACTATATGCAGGCGCTTTCAAAAACCGATACATTCCAAGCCCGTTCCTTCTCATTCACCAAACGCTATATAGACGATCTTCTCGCTGTGGATAATCACTATATAAATGACGCAGTGAAGGATATATATCCACCTTCACTGGATTTGAAGGAAACTACAGATAGCCCTACAGGCACATCATATTTAGATCTATATTCTATAAAATGAAGCGGGCATTCTCTTCGTCGACTTTATGACAAAAAGAGATGATTACAATTTCGACATCGTAAACTATCCCTTTCTGGACAGTAATATTCCAGTGGGACCTGCATATGGCGTATACATATCTCGCTAGTAGCATTTTTGCTAGATCCTGTGTTAATTTTAATGTGACGATTTTAATCAACCACAAAAACATTGGTGCAGAAACTTAAAACAGGGCTATTCCACCAAGCGCCTACACTCAAAGTTTTCAAATTTGGCGATACATATCGCATGCTGATAGCAAAGTACGAACGTAGCGTGCAAGATCTATGGCGCTACGTTTCGTAACTTGTGTCTAATTCCGCTTAACCCGGGGCTAGGGCCGTATGAACCCATGTACTTCAAGATCCTCATGGTGCTCATATGAACAGTCTCAATCAAAGCGTGACAGATACATCTTTTTTAGATGACGATTCTATAACGAATATTATGGATTAAGAATACTGATCAGCGATACGGATTTGATATTTTTGGAACATCATGATGTCTTGCCGGCATCATTGAAAACTGTTGACCGCTTCTCTCTTGCAGAAAAACAAGCCTATGTTTATGTATACTATGATTGTCTTTTTGAATTTGGTGCTAATA
>JAVTVY010041200.1:0-18974 GCA_036873755.1 Hanleya hanleyi
ACGAAATTCAAACGTGATCTTCCTTCTTCTATTTTGATTGGAGGTTTGAGACTTCCTGTATGGGATAACGGTCAAGTAAAAACATGTTATACTTGTGGATCAGAAGATCACATGAACTGGAAGTGTCCCTATAAAAATAAATGCCTGATCTGTCAACAAGAAGGACACTTTAAAAAAACCTGTCCAAAAGCCAAACAGGTTTCTGGAGATACCGTAACCAACGCCAGAAAGCGTAGTTCCTCTGGTCCTCGCTCTGCTCCACCCGCAGACGTCCGAAGAGGACTTAGCGCTGTAGACCTAGACCTGTGGAAGATTGTAGGCCCTGACGGCAAACCTATCAAACGTCATCAGAAGATAGCTGCCGCCGAGAGCAATGAGAAAACCCCAGACCGCTACGAGTGTCTCGAGGACACGATGGATGAAGGTTGTAATGAAGATGTCGATGATGAAGATGTTAGTGAAATTTGCGATGATGTAAAAGTCAAAGCAGGTGATCAGAAGCCAGGTGATCAGAAGTCGGTTTCTGATCAAATTGAAAGTGTTGATTTGGTAGTAAGTCCGGAATTGAAGGTTGACAACTTACCGGATACTGGTCACATGCTTTCCGATGAGTATCTGGAGTGTAGTGATCATCCGGAGTCTCAGGTGTGTACTGATCGTCCGTTAAAAGGCGAGACTTCCTTGAACCAAAGGTCGAAAGACTTGTTAGCACAAGACAGAAAGGAGTATATAAGCAGGAAAATAAAAGACAAGAGAGAACAAATGAAACAAGATAGGAAAGGTCAAAAAAGATTACCCAAAATAAAACGTACATGATAGCTAAGCTAACCTTATATATCTTGGCTTGAGCAGTTTGTGGTTTATTGATGTTTGTACCTGTTTTAACGCATTAGTTTACCGAGTTTTTGAATTGAGTACTATCGTCGCTATATAGCTGAAATATTGCTGAATGCGACGTTAAACCCTAATTCTCTCTCTCTCTCCTTGAATACGCCTCTGCACCCAGCAAAAGTATCTGGTTAAATAGAAGATGTTCCATAAAAGTTTATCAAATTCCTATGTTTTAAATCTGAAACGGATTATTCATCTGGTCAGTATTTAAACATATGCAAGATGTTCACATGAGCAGTGTGACTAACGTCACAGGACCTACGAAGTAGGGTAGGCATTCGCGAACTGAACTCTTGGAAATCCCCACCCCCATTTGAAATCCTGCCTATATTAAGATGGGCACTGCCCAAGTCAGAATCAACAGTGATTTTCATCAAAAATCACCAGAAATTTTCATCAAAAGTAGGTTAGCTCAGAACTTGCTGATAACAGTCCCCTATAACGCACCTTCATGCCAAAAATCAAGGTTCTAATGTCAACGGTTCTCCTTATTCTGCCGACGAAATGATTCGGATGGACTGACTGACTGATTACCGGAAAATTTGCAAATGAGAGCCTACTTCGTAGGAAAATTACCTCCACAGAATCGCGCGGAGAGGCTGCCGACCTCAACTTTCTGCACAATTGTTGAACAAGTAGAATATCATTTTCCGTCTATAGAACTCTTCGACAAATCAATGTGTTTAGACCGTCGAAAGCCAGAATAAATGTTTGGAAATTATCCTTGTTTCCAAGATCAATGACACTGTATGAATCTCTGTGTCTTCTAAACGAATCGTTTGATATCTTTGCCAATAGAACTGTTTTTCGCCTAAAGGCTAAATCTATATTGTATGCATGACGACTGTAAACCATTCTTCAACAAACCGAAGAACGACTGTTTTACCATAGTGTATTGTATTATTCTTTTATTGCATCCTACCATTTCAACTGCCTAGCTTCAGATACATGTATACAGAAGTGAGCACGTCCTAAGTATATTTATTTAATTATCTATTTCTTTTTATTTTCTTTTTTTTCTTCATCTTTTATTTTTTAATTTATTGATGTTTTTACATATATGTATATACTTTAATACCTGTTTTTATTTTATCTGTCTTTTTATTATTATTATTATTTTTTTAGTTTTGTTTTTTTTGTAATGTATATATGCTCTTTGTATTATAATTATTATCATTTTATGGAAGAGTGCCCGGAAGGATGAGTGTTGTTATCAGACCTGTAACTGAGCTCATACTGACATAACTATACCACTGCCTCATACAGGTACAACTCTACCACTGGCTCATACTGGCATAATTATACCACTGGTTCATACAGGTACAACTCTACCACTGGCTCATACTGGCATAACTATGCCCCTGGTTCATACTGGCGCAACTCTACCACTGCCTCATACTAGCATAACTATACCACTGGCTAATATTGGTACAACTCTACCACTGGCTCATACTGGCATAACTATACCACCAGCTCATACTGGTACAACTCTACCACTGGCTCATACTAGCATAATTATACCACCGGCTAATACTGGTACAATTCTACCACTGGCTCATACTGACATAACTATACCACTGGCTCATACTGGTACAACTCTACCACTGCCTCATATTGGCATAACTATACCACCGGCTCATACTGGTACAACTCTACCACTGACTTATACAGGCGAAACTATACCACTGGCTCATAGTGGCACAATTCTATCACTGCCTCATACTGGCATAACTATACCACTGGCTCATATACTGGCACAACTCTACCACGGCCTCATATTAGCATAACTATACCACTGGTTGAAGCTGGTACAACTCTACCACTGGCTCATACGGAAGTGACCTTTGACCACGTGACCGGAAGTGACTTTTAACCCTGCGACCCCAGCGCAGGGGTCAAAAGTAACTTTCGGTCACGTGGTCAAAGAGCCAGTGGTAGAGTTGTACCAGTGTTAGCCAGTGGCTATAGTTATGCTAGTATGAGGCAGTGGTAGAGTTGTGCCAGTATGAGCCGGTGGTATAGTTATGCCAATATGAGGCAGTGGTTGAGTTGTACCAGTATGAGCCGGTGATATTGTTATGCCAGTATGGGCCAATGGTAGAGTTGTGCCAGTATGAGCCAGTGGTATAGTTATGTCAGTATGAGCCAGTGGTAGAATTGTACCAGTATGAGCCAGTGGTATAGTTATGCCAGTATGAGGCAGTGGTAGAGTTGTGCCAGTATGAGCCAGTGGTATAATTATGCCAGTATGAGTCAGTACCAGTATACTTTCCCAAACGACGGCTTCTGATTGGACAAGAGCCTACAAGAATTGTAAACATACCCATATTGACTCCCTCAACTTGGGTGTGTTGTGGGTGAAGGGGATAATAAAATGTGTATTACGCAATGTGCCTGTTGTTGTTGATATCTACTGGTTGTGTTTATATTGAATGGATCTGAGCATATTGATGCGATGAGAGGAAGTTTTCGGAGAGAACGTAATTCGACATTATGCACGGTTGGACTCAAACACAAACACACACGCGCCCACACGCACGCACACACACACACACACAGACACACACGAGCGCGCAATGCGACTCAGTCGTACACCAGTACATCTCGGTCCTCGACTTGGAGGTGGTTGAACTGAGTGTGCTAAAAATAGATCACCAGCTAGCGTGCTATAAAAGGGAAGCGACCACCAAGATGTTCACTTGTACTACGTGCTCGAAATCATTCACTCGTCTGCACGACTTGCGACGCCATGAGGCTACCAAGCACGACGGAACCGCCCGGTATAGCTGTACGATATGTACACTGTCGTTTCAGCGCCCGGATCATTTACAGCGCCATGAACGTTCAATTCATGGGCCACCCAAGCGTCCATGCGAGGAATGTGTTCGGCTTTTCAAACTGACCAGTCAGTTGCGGCGACACCAACGCACACGACACCCTGTTCCGCAGCCACGTTTACAGGTAGAGGAGCCCGTAGGCACCAGTATCGAGACAGCGGAAACTCCCACCCATCCCACGAGGGCCGATGATGATGTCGCCCTAATTCAACAGTCAAATTCCGACGACAAGACTGTGGGCCAGAATTTGTACGACGTAGAGGGCACAGTACACTTCGTGGAGGAACCCATAAATGTTCCTAGCGATCTGTTACACGACGACCATCCAGTGAGTGACATCTATCGGCGCCATTGGCCCATGATCCGGCACTGTTTTCACCGTCATCGCCCTATTCAAGATATCTACAATTTCCGACTGACCGACCTCGCCCGTCTACGCAGCTACGTGGAAGCTATCTTCAATGACCAACCTACGCCCTTCAAATTAAATGTCGCTTTCGGGTAAATCTTACGCCATAAGATGACGGATCAACTGCGCTATTTCTATTCCAGTACCAACAACCAAGTGTACGACCATCCTTTCATCATCATTAAGCGGGCGTCGCTAGAGACGATGCTGGAGGAACTGGACACCGTGGATCCCTTGGAATGGGCACAACGTCAACGCCCCAACACCAAGTTGACAGTGGATAGGGTCACCAGTGTTACGTTCTTCGTGGCTAAACTGATCGACCACATCCTCGGATGAACGGATTCACCCCCGACAGGCACTGATGAATACCATAACATGCCGTACATACTCTATATGTCTACATGGTGATCGCTGACTTGAGTTCTGTAAACTCTTGTACGTAATGTGACGGTGCGTTAAATAACAAAACATGGTGCTTGATATTTCAACTTGCTTTTTCTGTGAACATAATAAACATACCAAGAGCGGCTCCCCCAGCCTGGGTATGATGTAACATTGGGGATAATAAACTATATGAACATTTCTGAACTTGTTGTTATTCACGACAACCGCTATCCGCTATACTTGGATGAAATATTTACCCCCAGATGTCATATAGTGCCCTTACGCACTTCCAAATCTGTCCCTTTTCTACTACTTCACGACTGCGCATGTGCAGAATGAGGTCATTTCCACGACCCAACCCCTCCAGTCGGAGCCACGAGTGCTTCAAATTGATACCTCGCCCGACCCATTCAGACCAATATTGGTCCATCTCGACCCCATAACGTATCTTCCAATGCCCTTTTCCCACAATGCTTTGTCTGCGCATGCGGGCCATAACCTTAATTCCACGACACATTCATCTAGTCGGAATCTACTCTACGAGTGCTTCACTAGGACACCTCCCACGACCCAATCGGACCAATAGCGACCCCTTAATCACTCAAAAAGACTCCCACACACGCCCCATATCACGAATCGTTAGATACTTGATATGTGATTTAGAATAGGTTAACCAGAAGACTATTCTGTGAAGTCATGTGACGCAGTCAGTATGTCGGCACCTCTTCCCACTTCCCTTATATGTGTTGTAATTTTTTCCTGTATATGGCGAGATTCTGCTGGTGGACGTTTCGTCCCCGAGGCCCGCCCCCTGTACAGACCTTTGGTCTTTGATATATGTTGGCATTTGTGGGAAGTTGATGCTGGGTCGACATCGGGCCTTACAGACTAGTCTTTTGTGTTAAATGCCGTCATTTACATCTGACGACGGTACAGCTCACCAATCTCCAATGTACGAGTTGTCACAGCGAAACAGCTCACCAATTACCAGTATACGAGTTGTCAGAGCATTTCCATCATAGCTCTCTAGATTTGTATCTAATACCGCTCATGCCGGTGCTAGGGGCCGTGTGGTCATATCATCCAAGTTGCCACATGAACAGGTACAATAAAAGCGTACCTGAGATACAACACATATCACGAATCGTTAGATACTTGATATGTGATTTAGAATAGGTTAACCAGAAGACTATTCTGTGAAGTCATGTGACGCAGTCAGTATGTCGGCACCTCTTCCCACTTCCCTTATATGTGTTGTAATTTATTCCTGTATATGGCGAGATTCTGCTGGTGGACGTTTCGTCCCCGAGGCCCGCCCCCTGTACAGACCTTTTGGTCTTTGATATATGTTGGCATTTGTGGGAAGTTGATGCTGGGTCGACATCGGGCCTTACAGACTAGTCTTTTGTGTTAAATGCCGTCATTTACATCTGACGACGGTACAGCTCACCAATCTCCAATGTACGAGTTGTCACAGCGAAACAGCTCACCAATTACCAGTATACGAGTTGTCAGAGCATTTCCATCATAGCTCTCTAGATTTGTATCTAATACCGCTCATGCCGGTGCTAGGGGCCGTGTGGTCATATCATCCAAGTTGCCACATGAACAGGTACAATAAAAGCGTACCTGAGATACAACACATATCACGAATCGTTAGATACTTGATATGTGATTTAGAATAGGTTAACCAGAAGACTATTCTGTGAAGTCATGTGACGCAGTCAGTATGTCGGCACCTCTTCCCACTTCCCTTATATGTGTTGTAATCAAGTGTGTCATCAAGGTGGATCCAATGAGGCCTCTCAGTACCAATGCATGCGTTGTCATCTTAACATGCTCATAGGTGGCATCCAATGGGTGACCCGGGTATGTCTTCTGCTGTACAAGAAACAGATAGTACCCGAAGAGGATACCAACACAACTACCCGTACCCAGAATCTGCTGATCCTGCAGGAGGCATTTCAAACCTTTATGGAGACGCAACTGGAGACGAGAAATTATCTTCTTCAACCCCCAACATAATGATACCCACTCTGACAGATGATTAAGATATGGAAATGACTCCGAAAACATTGATTCCGAATAAAGATCCCAGTAGAAATATTTGTAGATAAACATTGAATAGTAGACTAAATGCGGAAATGATAGCCACAACAAAGGCTATGTATTCATATAAGCTGATGATAGTTTTCTCTCATTATTTGTAAAGCAATGGTATGATATGATGAATAAAGCCATCATTTTATAATCTTCGTATTGCTTTGTCCGCGTTTTATAATACTCATATAATTCCTCCTCCTACTCCTCCTCATCTACCTCTTTCTCCCAACACGTCAATGCTACTTATATGAAGCGTGTTCAGACATGTCCGATCATTTTGAAACATGTGCGGCTAAATACATGTTAAATATAGAAAAAACGGTAATGGGTATATACTCTCCATGTATGTGCAGAAGAAATAGATATTAGTGTACGTACGTTTAGTGCGAGTGAAGTTTATGCAGTATTGATCCGAATCCCAGAGCAGTATACAGTCTGGTCACTGATAGTATCGATCGTTTCTCGTATACTTTGGGCTATGTACATACGTACAGCAAACGATATACTAAAATAATGAATTACACGTAGATCACTGGTAATATATCTTGTGTACAGCGTTGACATTCGCTAATAACATGATTGAAGCTTCAAGTCCCTTTTCAGCATTTCAAACTCTCTTTTCTCTATTCAATGGTGCGGAATCATGTCTTCTAAACCTTCATTTTTCGCAGATACGGATAATTTGACAAAATCCGTCTCATTTAGATGATATAACAATGACGACATAATGACGACCAAATCATGGGCGTAGTTCGGGGTTGTACAATGGTCTAAGTTTCGGCTCTAGGAACCCTCCCGTTCTAGAGATATAGAGACTTTTCCAAAATCCGTCTGATTCATCTTGTGACGTCAACATGACGTTATCATAGCGATCCAATGACGCGCCTCTCTCCTGGGTATCCAACGACGTAAGTGTCAGCTCAGTGGCCCTTCCCGTTCAAGAGAAATGGAGATTTTTATGAATTTCAAAAAAAAGATAACAAATAAACATTTTTGGGGTTGGAAACAAATTTCTAGGCTTTACACGTACAATTATAGTTTCCACCTATTTATCGAGTATACTTTAATGAAATTTTCGGGGAAAATAGCCGTCTCAGCTCAGATAGGGTCCGACGACTATACAGCTCACCAATCCCCAGTATACGAGTTGTCACAGCGACACAGTTCATCAATTACCAATATACGAGTTGTCAGAGCATTTCCATCATTACAACACATATAAGGGAAGTGGGAAGCTCTCCAGATTTGTATCCAATATCGCTTATGCCGGGGGTTAGGGGCCGTGTGGTCATGTCATCCAAGTTGCCACATGAACAGGTACAATAAAAGCGTACCTGAGATACAACACATATCACAAATCGTTAGATTCTTGGCATGTGATTTAGAATAGGTTAACCAGAAGACTATACTGTGAAGTCATGTGGCTCTGTCAGTATGTCGGCACCTCTTCCCACTTCCCTTATGTGTGTTGTAATAGAACCAGTCATGCGTGACGAAGTGCATAGTATATATACACAGCTGTCCTCAAGCTTTAAGTCCCATATTTAGTCCATCTATTTCTGTCCAGGGCTATAACGTTCTATATTTAAACCGGGTTACTTAGCTTTCTTCGATATAGCCTACCTAGAACTCCGCAGTGGGCTACAAGTAAGTCGACCGCAAATCCGGGAAGGCGCGATGGATCGCGGACATAGTGACCCCTCGGGTTGTACAGTATGCTGAGCAGATAAACACCGCAAACACCCCTCGGGCTATGGACACCCCTCGGGCTATGGACGCGGTTCAATGAATAGATGACCTCGAACACCGCAGCCCCTCGGGCTATGGACGCGGACCAGTGAACAGATCATAACCTCGATCAACACACCTCGGGCTATAGACACGACTTCATAAATAGACGAACACCGCAGACCTGCGTATGATGTCATCGGCTTCCATGTCCTCGAACTCCCTTTTTATCTTCTACTCGCGTAGGAAGGACTTCAAAAGTGTGTGGGGGTTGAGGGAGCAGAACTGTAAAAAATATTATTATCCCGGGCAATTGTAGGGGGATTCGATGGCATGCGATGGACTTGATTGAGGTACAAAGGGTGTTGTGCCGCTCCACATTTGAAAGTGGGAGGGCCTGTCCCCAACCCCCCCCTCACCCCCCCCTCCCCGCTTCCTACGCCACTGAATTGTAACACAAGTATGACAACTCCTTTCTTGCTGTGGAGCTGACGTGTCGTTAGAGATACTTCCAACTGTTGTGTTATATACGTCGACTTCTAAATGTCCATTAAATAAATTATACAATTGTAGATTGTTAATATGATATCAATTTATTCAGATTTGACGGAAGCTCCAATCCATTTTACAATACGTTTTATTGTCCAGCAGCTGTAACGTGTGCCCCTAGCCACAACTGTTCCTATCAATAATACCTTCGGATATTATTGATAGGAACAGCTGTGGCTACGTGTGTCCCCTATTACTGACACAATAACAGTGTTTAGGAGTGCACGTTAAATGCCAGCTGTCATTTCCGGCTGTTTTTGTGTGCTATTCAACGATGATCTTCCCAAAATAACAGCAACGATATATTCGGATGAAATGTGCAGCGATATTAGTCTTCCCTGGGCAGAATGTATATACCCAACCTCTAAACAGGGTTATCTCCCCTTCTGTCGGTCGATCGACTGGCAGGAGGGGAGATATCCCTGTTTGAAGGTTGGTATATACCGATAAGCATCTGTTAACTGAATGTCTAACAGGCGCACTGATTGGCTAAATTCGAAACATGTCACCGTTCATTAGATGCGTTCTGGTTGGTTACTGTATATTTGGAGCAGATAATCCTTGAACATCACATTGTACATAATGGGGCTGACAGGCCAGTGGTATCCGCAAAACTTTCAGGCTGAGAGATCTTACTCTGGGCAAAGGCCCAGTCACATGCTCGGCAAGGGATACTGACAAGAAGAGGCTACGGTCATATTCCTATCGTCAGCCAATGAAAACGTCTGTCTGCAATACTACCCAGCTGACTGGACAGTACGTAATTTTCTTTGTGCTATGCGGGCGAGCATTTCGGTGAATAGTTTCTCCACACCTTCTCCGCTTGAAGAAGATGTCTCGTAATGCCTGAAATGTAACAATATTATGTCTGAAACAGTTGTATTATTGATATCACCACAGGTATAGAGTGACAATTAATTTAAAGTAAGGGGGCCTTTCTATACTACTCCTGAGTGACATATAAATAGGACAGGGGGTTTTCCCAAAAAAATCTCGAAAAATTTACCCTGACATTTGGAGTGATAACTTACAAAACAGGGGTTTGCCCATCCTCGCGAGCCATCGTATAGAGCCACAGCCACTTCTGCGAAGTTTGATGTTTGACTTGACTTGGGAAGATGGGGTTTGCCCAGCTAAACACCCAGTACAATGTCCCGGTGTAGAGCGATGACATTATGAGGGACCACCATATTTTATTCCCTGGTGTGAATGGATTGATACATACACCTTGTCGATGCGTTAGTATTATACAATCTCGCGCAAAAGATAAAACACTGGTAGGCTAGGGCGTTATGGCGTTAGGATAAGGCGTTAAGGGATTAAGATAGAGGGTTAAGGCGTTACGATAGGGCGTTAAGGCGTTCAGATAGGGCGTTAATGCATTACTGTAAAGCTCTCCACATAGGTCATTTGGCAAACATACTGGGTTTTTGTTTTCTCTGCTACTAAACTGCATTATTTCCCATGACTTTTACCTCTCCGAAATTGAGAGGCTACACTATCTCAACAACAACAACATACCCATTTCTCAGACTCACCAGATGTAAAGTCCACTTTTTTTCTGTGAAAACATGCACTCACCCATGACTTGATCGGCCTGGAGGAGCGCTTCACATGGATACCCTCCCCGATCCAGTACGCCCACTATGGGCCCACCTCGACCACAAAACGTTCATTCCAAATCCATTTTCCCACCATTCCCCGCCAATGCGCTACTTTTACTCCCCACCAGTCCAGTTTGATGCTACCTCATGAGAGCTTCAAACTGATACCCTTCCCAACCCAATCCGACCATTATGGGTCCACCTCGACCCCAAAACGTCTATCCCAATGCCATTTTCCCACAATTCCCTGTCTGCGCATGTGCACCACAGCCTTACTTCCATTCCACACCCAATGAGTTGGATGCTCCTCCACGAATGCTTCACATTGATATCTTCCACAGCCCAATCTGGCCAATATTGGCCCACCACGACCTGAAAACGTCCATTCAAATACCCCTTTCTACTGTGCATGCGCAGATAGCCGATATTCCCACCCCACTCCCATACAGTTGGACGCTTCTTCACGATGCTTCAAACTGATACTTCACACGACCCAATCGAACCACTATAGACCCCAAAACGTCCTCATCGATCTGCCTGCCTACTGCGCATGCGTCATCAGCACTTTCAAAATTCAACGCATGGTCTCGAGACCCCTCCCATCGTGTTCTAGAGTTCGAGACAAAGAAAACAAGGGGCCACACCCAATACCGCAAATGTCCACGAGTGGGTTCCCCATTGGGAATATCATTGTTCACTGTGCGAGAATGGACCTAACATGTCCACCCCAGACCTTTTCAGCGAACGTCAACCCATGGACTCGAGACCCCTCTCATGTTCTACATCGCGAAACAAACAACACAAGGTGCCACACCCCATAGTAAATTCCACAAGAAAAAAAAATGACCATCCCAATACTCCTATCCCAAACATACATTCACCTGAGATTAACATTAGAAGTCACTGGAATTTTATGTAAGGGCAGATAACTCTTGATGGGCCGTCACGTCACCGGAAATGAACTTTGATCAGGATGTGACCTTTGAGCCGAATGCCACCGGGAGTCACGTGACCGGAAGTGGCGTCAACCGTGACGTCATCGCCGTGTGACTTCGCATCGGCCTCCTCAATAATAAGGAATAAGGGTTTTATATACTACTTATATGCCTAGGTGTTCCACAGGACATAAATTGTGCCCCCATTTTGACAGATCGAAATCTGTTCTTTTATAAATACAACTATATGCGGAAATTACTGAAGATTTCATTGTCAGTTCTTTCTCATCCACTGAATGTTAAATGTAATCACCTGTTTGTATAATCTCTAAATAAGTAATGCCGTGAAGGATATACTGGATAAGTAAATGCGAGGTTGAATTCGAAAATCCTGTCGGGTGCAGCCGCCATCCCTCACAGTACTTACATGATCTTGTGTTCTTTGGCCCATTTCCTCCCTTCTATCACAGTAACCACGCGTTTTGGCTTCAGGTCGATCTGCAATTATATAACATACGGTAATTATACTTAAAATGAAGACAGATGTTGGTCTACACAAGTTTACGTGTTATGGTGCAGCAGACACTGTCAGTTGTTCGAGAGAGAAAACTAAAACTGGGCTTGTTCACGGTTCATGAAAATTGAAAAATGACAGGTTAAAAAATCTAGGCCCTAAACGGACCCCTCCTATGGGAGTTTTCCCCTTTTATTTCCAGTTTCACTACTGTTTCAACAAATTTTCTTCTTGTATCAATGTATAGGTGTTTCAAATCAGCTAAAGTCTGCATCTGGCAGGTTTCAATTACCACAAATACTTCAACACAAGCTTATATGACGGGGATCGGAAAAAGTGGGAAAAGTGGCAAATATTGAAACTCAATATCAAAACATTAATGTGTTTAAACGATGTGCCAAGAATTTAAGAATGTAAATTGTCATGGAGTTTGACCTCTGACCTTGTTAGCTACCAAGAAGATATCCGGACCGGAGTTTGTGTATTTGTGTATTTCCCTTAACCAGACATCCAGACTTTCAAATGAGGCGGGGTTCGTGACGTCATAGACCAAGAACACAGCGTCTGCTCCACCGTATAACTCATTTCTGACATCTAAGTATTCGGTGTTACCCGCCAAGTCCCACAGATGAACTCGTACTGGAAAGAAAAGTTTAACAAGCATATAGCCACTATAATGATAATACTAATATCTATTAAAACAAAATTCTGGTGGTGTTTCGAAAAACCAGAAATGGTGACAGCTACCACATTGGTATTTCCAGACCAACACTTTATCCTTGCTTTAATGAACTAATCAACAATGGTAACACGCCCTGCGCTTGTTTCCGGATAACACCGGAAGTGTTCCAAACACCTCTGCCACCACTTAAGATATTTTGAAACACTTTATTTTAATAGTGTAGGCCTAAGGAGATCAATTCAATTCTTTATCGGGATGAACACAATTCACATTGGTTATGGCCGAGTAGCCATATTAGACAATACTTGAATGTACTACAAAATAAAAAGAACATATATGTGAACATGTTATAGGACACGAACACGATAATAATACATGAAACAATTCTGACATTTCCTCCCCACTGAAAACGTTTTTGATCAGAAATTATGTGACAAACTTTAGTCTATACAAGTAGTATAAAAAGAGCATCTGCAGGCCTATTTACGGACAGATAACTCTTGCTGGACATTTCCATGTGACGTCACTTGACCAGATGTGACGTTTGACCTCTGCGCATGCGCACAATACCGGATAATGGTGGGCAAAGGTCAAAGGTCACTTCCGGTCACGTGACCGAAACCGGAAGTGACGACACATGGAAATGTCCAGCAAGAGTTTTATGCCCGTAAATAGGCCTCCAGATGCCCTTTCAAACTTGACCGGACGTGACCCCTCGGTGATGCTGTCTTGTCCGGCGGTGATGCGGTTACTTCCGAGTCCGGGGAGAAGACTCCGCGGGCAAAAAATAGTCACATGTCAACGAGACTTCAAATAAGCGGGTGGTCGCCTGAATCCCCGGGGAATGGCCGGTTGAATAATATTTTTATTTCAGGTCGGAAATGCAACATTGAAACATTAGCCGGTGGCCAGTCAATCCGACATCTCGGAGAATCGTGCAGGAGCATGATATATGGCGCTTGTGACGTGATGACCAAATACACGATGGGGTGGTCGATCTTTTTAATCAAGATAAAACGTGGCTGCCTGTATACATTGGGACACCGTGAAAGCTGTATCAGGATTGTTTCGTCCTCAATTCGGGTGATCTAGATATAGAACTGACGTAATGATCTATAAATAGAACAGGGCTTTTTAACGGGAATTCCACGCACCATGTCCCAGCGTAGCATGACGTCATCGGGGACCAGCAAATCTCAAAAGTCTTTCTTGGTTTGCATGCATTGATACATTAGTATTATATAATAGCATATGGTACAATCGTTCGCAAAAGGTAAAAACGTTCGTATATGTCCGTTCTTTTTACTATCGGTATTATAAAAATGGCGTCCGCTTGTCAAATACCCCGATATAGGAGAAGGTTAAGATCGTAGCGCTATCTATACACCCTGCACGCAAGGAAGACAATTCTGACTGGGAATCCCCATACGCTTGGCCGCTGCCTCAATTTCTCCCCGGATTCGAATATCTCTGAATAGTTTTGAACTTGATCTTGAGTTATTTCAACGTTAAAATGTCCTGACATGTCCGATGACGTCACGTCCGGGTCAAAGATCACGCCCCTTGAATATTGCCTACAGTTACTTCAATGTGAATGGTCATTTTTTTCTTGTGGATTTTACTATGGCGTGTTGCACCGTGTTTTCTCTGTCTCACCATGTAGAAGACGATGGAATGGGTCTCGTGGCAATTTTCTGTTCTCATTGCGCATGCGTAGAGCATAGGAAGATCTGGGGTGCACGTTTTGGGTTCATAGTGGCCACTGTTGGTCCAAATGGGTCGTGGGAGGTGTCATGGTGAAGCACTCGTGGAGGAACATCCGACTGGATGGGTGTGGACTGGAAGTAAGACTAGGGTGGGAAAAGGGCATTGGAATGGACGTTTTGGCGTAGAGATAGACCAATATTGGTCCGAAAGGGTCACGTGAGTTATCAGTTTGAAGCACTCATGGGCAAACATCCGACTGGATGAGTGTGGAGCGAATGTAGGGCTATGGCGCGCATGCGCAAATAGGCAATTTTGGAAAAGAGCATTGGAATGGACGTTTTGGGTCGAGATGGTCCATTATTGGCCCGAATGAGTCGTATGGGGAGCTATGTTGACGCATTCGTGGGGGAACATCCGACAGTATGGGTGCGTAGTAGAGCCAGACTTGTGGTGATACTCGTGCGCATGCGCAATGAGGAGTATTAGAGAAAGGGGAGTTTCGGAGGTGCTGACTCTGCCCCAGGCACTTCAAGGTTATATGCATAGCAATACTTGCAACAAGACAAGGTGAATCCCACGTAATGCCTTAATGCCTATCTTAACGACTTAACGTTTTATCTTAACGCCTTAGCGCTTTATCTTAACGCCCTAGCATAATGCACTGACGGCATGATGCAGACAGATGAGAGAAAGAAAGACCAACTCATTCACAAGTTATTCTCCCCAATGTTACATGCCGTACATCATACCCAAGTTGGGAGAGCCGCGTTAGATATGTTTACAATTCAAGTATGCTCTTGTCCAATCAGAAGCCGCCATTTGGCGCTGCAGCAGTCATAATCCTTCTTGCCCGTTAGATGTATTTCGGCTCCTCTTGTCCAATCAGAATCCACCATCCAATCTTCGAAGTCCAATCTTCGGCAATATTCGCTCTGATCCGTTGTTCTAATCGTCGACAGGCAGGCCAGGATACTGTAACGGCAACATTTCCGAGAACAGCTGTTTGCGCATTTTGATCCCATTTTGCAAGGCCTCGGTGGGTGATAGCCCCATATCCTCTTCCAAATGACGCTTGGTCTTCAGAATGGACCTGTGCGTGGGTTCACCTTTCATTTCAAGCGGTAGCAGGCTATAATGTTCATAGATCGCCATGGCTGTTTCCTGATACAGGGGCGCATTTTGATGTACGCCTGTTGTAAGTTATCCTGTCCGGCGTCTTCCATCGCCTCAGCATGAATATTAATAGCTTCATGCACAATACGGTCCCAGGAGGTAGGTTCTTCTTCACTTTCCTGGGACTATCTGACATCAAGCTCTCGGTATCAGTAGATAGACTCTTGGCAGTCTCTGTTTCTGTATCAGTCGGTGGACTCTCAGAATCAGCTGGCATATTCTCAGCATCTGCCTCAGTGTTTTCCTCGGTGTCTTCAATCCCATGCATATTCTTCTGGTGTCGCATCATATCATAATGTCGGGTGAACGTGCGTTCGCACTCAGAGCATGTGTAACCCATGTTGACGGCTGAACGTCGACTGTGCACGTTTTTGGGATACGCTTGCCTTTATGGACACTAAAGCCCACACGCCCAGCTTGATGCTTCAACGCCCTAGTGAAATAGCTCAGAAGCTCAGATTTTCTAGATATTCCAGGGAATTGACAATAATTCATCGAAATGCAGTGACGCCCGTCAACGCCCGTCATTACGCCTTAATGCCCCATCTTAACGCCTTAACGCCCCTCGTTACGCCTTAACGCCTGTCTCAACGTCTTAACGCCCTATATTAACGCCTTATCTTAACGTCTTAATGTCCTAGCTTAACCCCTCAACGCCCTATAGTAACGAGCTCTGACGCCTTAACGCATGGGTGGTACATACTGTACCCTATAGCCCGTAGGGCAGAGGGTACATGAGGGTACGGTTGTATCACGCGGCTCCCCCAGCTTGGGTATGACGTAACATTGGGGGAGAATAAACGTGGCCTACCGTTTTTCGCTCGCATGGATAGAAACCCTATAATAAACCTTGTGACATTATAAAAAATATACCTTATAAACTATGAAAACTTGTGAATGAGTTGATCTTTCTTTCTCTCATATGTATGCATCATGGCGTCACGGCGTTATGCTAGGGCGTTAAGGCGTTAAGATAAAGCGTTAACATAGGTGCTAAGGCGTTAAGATAGGCGTTAAGGGATTGCATGAGATTTCCCATTCTCTCGCAGCAAGTATTGCTATATATATAACCTTGAAGTGCCTGGGGCATAGTCAGCACCTCCGAAACTCCCCTTTCTCTACTACTCCTCGTTGCGCATGCGCACCCTTATCACCACCAGCCTGACCCTACCTGATAAGAACTTCAACAGGATATCACTAATGTTTGGGTACAGCCTGATGCTAACGGTTTACAAACGATTTTATATGACCACTTACTTACCCCATTCCTCCTCCCCCTCCTCCTCCTCCACACACACCTACACACATACGCTGAGGTAACTCAGGCGCATATCACTCCCAGTCTGGCTCTACTCCATGACTGCTTCACGAGGACACCTCACTGGACCCATTCGAATGATCAATATTGGACCATCTCTACACCAAAACATCCATTCCAATGCCTTTTTTCTACTGCTCAAGCGCAGATGGACGGTATTTCCACTACACATCCATCCAGTCGGATGTTCCCCCATGAATGCTTCAACATGACACCCCATACGACTCAATCGGACCAATATTGGGCCATCTCCATCCCAAAACGTCCATACCAATGCCCTTCTTCCCACAATTTCCAGTCCATGCGTGTGACTCCACACCAACTGCGCAATGAGAACTTTTCATCGAAGTCACCCAATGACCACGAGACCCCTACCATCTTCTATACATGGCGAGACAGAGAAAACAAGGTGCCACACTCTATAGTAAAATCTACAAGAAAAACAAATGACCACCCCAATACTCCTACCCCAAAAAATGCATTCCCCGGAGATTGACATTGAAGTAACTGAATGCCTAATAATCGAGGGGCGTGACGTTTGTCCCGAACGTGACGTCACTGACCATGCTGACATGTCCGGACACTGAAATAACTCAAGAGCAAATTCGTACCTATTAAGAAATATTCGAATCTAGAGAAAGATATTGGGGCAGGCCAAGCGCATAGGGATTCCCAGTCAAAGTTGTCTTCCTTGAATCCAGAGCGTATAGAATGGCGCTATGATCTTAACCTTCTCCTCAGCTGGGGTATTTGACAAGCGGATGTTATTTTTATTATAAAAAAAATGGACATACACGGATGTCTTTAACTTTTGCGAGCGGTTATACCAGGCTATTATACAATACTAATGTGTCGGTGTATGTATCAATGCATGCACGCCACGAAAGACAACATGTTGCGGTTTGCTGGCCTCCGATGGCGTCATGCTCCTCCTGGACATTGTACGGGGAATTCCCGTGGAAAAGCCCTGTTGTATTTGTAGATCATTACATCAGTTCAATTTATAGATCTCTCGAATTGAGGACGGAACAATCATGATACAGCCTTCATGGTAATACAGCATAATATAAAGGAGTCTCAATGTATTCAGGCGGCCCCTGTACACCACTGTTATCCGGTATTATGCGCATGCGCAGGGGTCAAAGGTTACTTCCGATCACGTGACCGGAACCGGAAGTGACGTCACATGGAAAAGTCCAACAAGAGTTATCTGCCCGTAAATAGGCCTCCAGATGCTCTTTATATACTACTTATACATCCATCTAGATTATGCGACAACCTTCATTCTATACATCTGTCAAGATTATGAGACAACCTTCAGTCTACACACCCATCAAGATTATTTGACAACCTTCAGTCTGTATATAAATCAAGACTGTGGCAACCTTCATTTTATACATCCATCATGATAATGTGACAACCTTCAGTCTATATATCTATCAAGATTCTATGACAACATTCAGTCCTGATGATACATCTATCAAGATTCTGTGACAACATTCAGTATATACATCTATCAAGATTCTGTGACAACCTTAAGTCTGTACATCTATTCAGATTCTGTGACAACTTTCAATCCATACATCTATCAAGATTCTGTGACAACCTTCAGTCTATACATCTATCAAGATTCTGTGAAAACCTTCAGTTTATACATCTATCAAGATTCTATGACAACCTTCAGTCTATACATCTACCAAGATTCTATAGCAACGTTCAGTCTATACATCTATCAAGATTATGTGACCTTCATTCCATACATCTATCAAGATTCTGTGAAAACCTTCAGTTTATACATCTATCAAGATTCTGTGACAACATTCAGTCTATACATCTATCAAGATTCTGTGACAACCTTCAATCCACACATCTATCAAGATTCTGTGACAACCTTCAGTCTATACATCTATCAAGATTCTGTGACAACCTTCAGTCCATACATCTATCAAGATTCTGTGACAACCTTCAGTCCATACATCTATCAAGATTCTGTGACAACCTTCAGTCTATACATCTATCAAGATTCTGTGACAACCTTCAGTCCATACATCTATCAAGATTCTGTGACAACCTTCAGTCCATACATCTATCAAGATTCTGTGACAACCTTCAGTCTATACATCTATCAAGATTCTGT